>JAANYP010001391.1:0-22500 GCA_020465985.1 Centrapalus pauciflorus | reverse complement strand
ATGCCGTATCAGTCATATTATGATTACACGATGCCCAACTACCAGACCTACGACCCTGCCGTAGACACTTATCAGTGCTATCCGGCGCATGGCAGGCAGGAGCTCCCAGACCAGATTCCCACTCACTTGGTCCCGCCTACAACACAATTCACAACCGGCCAAAACCCGTATACCGACTTCTTCAACAGCGTCTTCGGTCCTCCTCCGCCTCCTCCATTCGAATGATCGGGTACTATCTTTCCTTGTTCTTTATTTTTCTGTCTTTTATTTTATTTTATTTCTGTTATGCATTTAATTTCTTTATCATAGTTTTTCTTTATGTCTAGTTTTAGCCGAGTCCTATTTAGAGTTATAATGTTTATGTAGTCTGTCTTATCTTCCCCAGATTGAGTCTTGTTTGCCAATCAGGCTGTGGAATATGATGATACATAGAAAATACATGTATGAGGGAATTGGCTAGTGTTGATAGGATATTCTATAATTAAGAAAAGAGTCGTAATATTAACTAAAATTTTTGCTATGAAACTGAATTAGTAGGTTAAAATTTATTTGGACTTAAATATAAGTAATGTGTCAAAAGATTTTGGAAACCCATGCAATAAGGGGGAGAACTTAATCATGTTTTTAGCCTAAAAATGAGTTAATTGTAGTCTAGATGGTTTGAAAAACTAAGTCCGTAGTGGTACCATTCATGCCTAATCCCCTAAAACCATATGGTTTCGGAGTGATTGACTGAAATCTCGTTACATGGACCATCTAGATAATCTAAGTTGAAAAGAAAATAGATAGAAGCATGGTGTTAAAAAGAAAAAAATTGTCGAAAACATGCATAGAGGGAAAAGATGGTCAAAAGACCCACGTGTGTTAAGTTTAGTAACCTTGAGCTAAAATGGTATTTCCAAGAGTGAGATACATTATATAAATTTTGAGGGAAATAGATTTTAACTGAAAACACTTTCAATTTACATGTTAAAATTTTAATGCATTAGTGCGAAGGCTAGCTTAACATAGAATTCCTAGAGTCACTGCTAATACATGCCGGTACATAGTTAGTTCTAATTCCAAAGGCTTGTTCGGGGACGACAAAGAGTTAAGTTGGAGAGGTTAAATAAGGCTATAATTTTATATGTTTCAGAGTTGTTTAATGTTCTTTTTAAGCACCGATACTTCGTAACTTCCATATTAGTACTCTAAATTTATATTTTAGGGTCAAGAGGTCAAATGGAAGCGACTCGAGAAAATTCAGAGCGAACCGAGCCGAAGGGGGCGCAGGCCTGTGCCACCCTGCGCTGCAAAACAGAGAGTTTGAGAGTTCCAGAGCAGTTCCAGCGTAGCCCAACGTACCCTGGCCGTACCCCTGGCGCAGGGGGGCGAGGTGCAGGCCTGCGCTGGGTCGGCGCTAAAACGCATTTTCCAGCCTCAGAAACCCTAATCTCGACTACTCTATAAATAGAGGTTGATGACAGCCATTGAGGGGGTCCGGAACGTGTCAAAAGAGTTGGCGAAGCCTTGCCGGAGTGGATTAACGATACAAGTACGAAGACGGTGATTCACAAGCTATAAGATGTCTTAGATCTGCACTATTGAAGAACATACGATGAGCGGCTAATCATTTTAGGCGTTTGCGGAGGATCTACGACTAAGTTTACTTTACTTGAATTTCTATATGTTTTGACGTATTCGTATTGATTGAGATATTTTATGTGTATTCAAATGAAATTCATTCGGTTATGATTACGATTGTATGTTTTGATTGGCAAAAGAAAGATAGTTCATAGTAGTATTATTATTTGTGCTGAGTCCATTAGCTTAGGGATTAATACAAGTAATGAATATTGCATGCGCTATGCCGAGAGTTATTGGTTAAAACATATATGAGTAATTTAATCGCGCATATAATTATGTCTATGGGATTATTGCATGAAATTCGAGTGAGTAATACTTATGCCGTGGTGATTCCGTGAATGGTTATCCTTCACTTTATTGTTAATTTACTGCGTTAGTCATTTGCCAATAATTTTGTAAGGTCTACACACTACGGATTTATCTAGACGCGAGAACGTCAACGAGTTCGGAATCCTCGTTAACGGGTTGGCGGTAACAACTTTCACACGGAACACGGAGACTATCAACGAGCTGTACGAACTAAAAAGAACGCACCTACTAGAAGATTCTCTCCGAAAGAACACTCAATTAGCTGATAAACTCGAGATCGGCTATTTGCTTAATCCCTCACGAATTCTGCAAAAAGTCTCTTAATAATTCGAGTCTATCCCTAATTATAGATGACCATTCGAGTCTGTCATGGGCCAAACTCGAATCAGGCCCAAGGCCCATTCGAGTTTGTCCCCTGGACACTCTCAAATCTACCTTATGATGTACATTCGAATCTGCCTAGGAACACATTCGAATCTGTCATAGATTCGAATGCCAATCCTTAGAGAATTCGAATTTACTCTTTAACATATTCAACTTAGTATTGAAACTTATGTTTTCAACTTATGCTTGAATTTATCTTTGAACTTTATGTTTGAACTTCTTGTAATACGTTACATCAAGTCCAAACATACAATCAATAACTATCAAACATATATAAACATATATATCAAACACTCGTTAATTCCAAATACTTTGAATATAACTTGTACCAAAATCTCAGAACACTTAGACTGCTATCGTCACACAGGGTGTACCAACAGACTCCCCCTTGACGATAGCTTCTAACAATTCACACATTTGATTAAGTACTTTGTTTATTATTTATTCAAACTGCTGCTAGCATACAAACCCTTCTCAATACACACTTTAACTACATTTTCATACTTTCTAGCCTCACTATCCATATGAGTGTCGCTTGAGATTCTATGAGCATGTAGCATTTGAAGATCATCTTTAGAAAGGTTTACAAGGTGAATGGGATCGTAGACTCTAAGAATCACTTTTTCTTCAAAATCTTCCATCACAGCTTCTCCCGTTTCACTTTCCACATACCACCAGTTTAGGTTTTTCATGACGTCCTGTGGCATTGGGTTGAGTGGAACCTTTCTCAGACATCTCACTGGTCTGTATTGTGTTTTCATCCATGGACGCCCAGTCAGAGGATCAATTCGAGAATGATCCATTACTCGTTTACCTACCCTCGGATTGAGACGTTCGAACTTCCTCGACCTTCCTTCTTTTCTTATGATCTTGGCAATTATTTCAGCGTAAGGGTCGTTGCCGATGTTGATTAGCTCCTTCCAAGCTAACGCCTTTATCTCAATATTCGGCAAGGAGTTGAACACTTTCAGAGTTTTTCTAAGATACTGGAGACCATCTTTTCTTTTGATAATGAATAGCTGCAATTCCCGATCAAAGAACCAGCTCAATATACTTCCGGATAACTCTCCAGCACCCAACACACTCATCTTCTTCTTCAACTCTAACTCCTTTTGCTCTGCCCTGAACCATAGCTTTCTTTTCTCTTCATTGGTAAGCTCTCTGGCAGGCTCTTCTCTTGATGAATCAACATTTAAAGCAGCATTGACTACTTTTATGTTAATCACATTATTTCCGTCTATCACATAAGTATCTGTGATTGGGTTTTGCTGAACGATGATCTCATTTGCTTCATCATCTTCATCAGCACAAACTTCATCATCGGATTTCCAATCTGTTATATCTTCGGGTACAAATTCTCCTTCTTCTAACTCCTCCATATCATCCTCAAAATCAAAGCCAAGGTCCATAGGGTCATCATCGAGATCCATTAGGGCTTCGATCATTTCATTTATTCCCGACTCTGTGGCTTTGGATGAACCGGCCTCTCCTTCTACAGCTCCCGATTGACTCGGCTCCCCCTGAGTCTCAGCATCCTGAGCAGCAGAAAAATCTACTGGCTCATTATGGCTTTGTGTGCTGGCATCATTGCCATTTTCATCTTCATTATTATCATCATCATCCCTGGGCAGCTCTACTTGATCACGGCAGCTTGTCTCCCCCTGAGTCTTTATATTTTTCATTAATTACTCAATCAGGGAGCGCATCGATCTTATTTCGGCCGCTTGATCAGCTACAAAGGTTTTTAACTCCAAGTTATCTTCCTGAACCTTATCCACAATCTTCTTCAGGTCGGCATTCTCGTTATCTAGATTGGCATTATGCTTCTGAATTTCACCGATAGCCGTTGTCAGTCCAAAGATTTGAATCTGCTGGAAGTCAACCCTGCTCTTTAGCTCCAAAAACCTTTGATTCTCTGCGAAGGTGGATGAGGTGGATGGAATGGATTGTATTGGGGTCGGAATGATTAGATATGGGATGTACGGTTCAACGGGTGGTGGTGGTGGTGGTGGTATGGTAGTTTGAGCGGATGGGGGCTGAGGAATTTCTGGATGAGCAGCTGAAGCTGAGGTAGCTCCCTGCATAAAACGATGACGTTTAGCCCTTTGCCTTGTCAATAATGGAGCAACTTCTTATTCCTCAAAATCAGAGTCATTAGACTCCCGTGATGCTCGTCGCCGTGAAGCTTCTTCATTCACCACTAACCTCGATCCATAGGTTCCTATCTGGACAGATGGTTCTACAGTGACAGACTCTGGAACTTCAACCTCTATCTCTTCCATATTTTCAGATTCAGTAGCTGAAGATGACATGTCATTACCTGTTTGCTCAGGTTGATATTCATCGACCTCCCTAAGAACATCATCTTCTCCTTCCGGAGGCTCTAACAGTTGATCAACAAGCTCGGCTGTTATCTCTTCATTAGCATTAGGCCCAGATGCCCAGATTTCCTCCAATGTTTGTGCTATCTGCTCAGATTCGGGTGGGGCACTTGAAGGCCCTGCCTCTTGTGCATCTTGAGGTTGACTCTTAGAAGGCCTACTTGCCTGAGTTTGACTCGCTGAAGATCTTTGGCGTCTCCTCTGTTGCTGAGGACGCGGTTGTTGCTGTTGTTGTTGTGGCTGTTGATGCTGAACCTCCACCTCACCTGCCCAATTGGCATCATCTGGTGCTACAAAGTTCCTGTCTATTACAGCCCCAAACAAAGGTCGCTCGACCGGGACTGCTAACCTTCCTCTATGAGCAGAGCAATCAGCAAAAATCCTTTTATCGATAACCGCTACACTTTGAATGTCATTGAGTTGCGTCAAATTTGGCAAGAAGTGCCTGATGAGCATCATCACAAAGCGTGGATACAAAAGAAATCTTTCCCTCTCCGGAGCCGTTATCTGATGAACGAACTCCGAGAAGAACATCTCTGAAAAGCTATAATTCTGATTATAAACCAATGCGATAATCCCTGATTGGATCTTCGATACAATATAATCAAATCCCGCTTTCTTCGCCGCAAAGCATACCATAAACACGTGCGCCAGAAATCTCCATTGCCCAATAAGTCCACTCTTCATATAGGATGCCTTAGTAACATCCAAACTATAGCCCATCCTCACAAAGGCAACCTGCCTAATATTTAAAGGAAAATCTATAGGCCCAGACTCTTGCTCCTGAGTTCCCAGCTGCAGAACTTGGCGTAGCATATCAGCAGAAAATACCAACGGATGTCCAGCTATCCTTGTCCTTAGAACTGTCGGAGTGACAATGCAATCCACTTGCAGATGTTCATAAAATTGGCGTACATAAGGAATGACTATTTGAATGTTATGAGACAGTGCAAATGAAATTCTGGACTCCACCAGGAAATCCACCATCTGGCGGAAACCCTGCGCTTCAGGGATATTATGGTCAGGGGGAATGACCATATTATGCTTTGGCACAAACACTCTATCCTCCATGTCTGCACAATAGATAAAACATTAGAATTACTAAATATGAATAAACTTGATTAAATTCAAATTTGTTTTATTTTGAACTTGTTTAAGTACAAAATCCAACACATATGAATTTCTACAATTTAATTAAATTTAAATTGAATAATTCAACTAAAATGACAAATTCGAACAAACAGATTCGAAGTAACACTTTTTCGAGTTTGATGACACATTCGAGTTTAATGACCTTCTCGAGTTTACTGACAAACTCGAGACCGGTCATGAACAGATTCGAATGAGTCGGCCCACATCATCACTAAAATCCATGATTTTAACCATTTTGGACTCAGAAAATCACATTCATTAGTCCTACTAGGTTCTAATCAAAGATATTTGCATTTAATTTGACTGTTTACCGGTCCAAACTTTGTAATTTTGAAAAACAAGTTTTCTACCAATAAACCTTCAAAATTCGATGATTTTGGCTTAAATGGTGTATAAAACTACTTAAATCTTGTACAAAACACTTGTTTATACCTAGATCTATGAGTAGAATCGAACCCACACGGAAGAAACTCGACAAATAGTGGTTTTTCTTGAAATCAGCAAACTCGAGGAAAATAGATTCGAAATCGCCAGATAGACTCGAGGGAACAAATTCGAAAACAGATGGATTAATGACCGTTACTGTTAACCTATTTATACCACCTACCTTCGAGTCTAATGACAGATTCGAATCAACTGACAGATTCGAGATCACCCAAATTCGTGTTTAACCTAAACTCGAATTACCCTCTGAAACTTTGAAAATTTTGAAAATTTTGAAATAAATTCAACTTTTTCAACTTTTTCAATCTTATGGTGTAACGGAATAAACTATGCCAAATCTTTTACCCTAAGCACAAGATTTTCACGCAGTGTTTATTTTATTCATCTATGAATGCACCCTCAGTAATTTTTTGACCTTTTTCCTAAGTAAAATTAAAATTAAAATAAAATAAAATTAAAATAAAATTAAAAATAAAAAATAAAAATAAAAATAAAAATAACTTAGAATTTTAAAATTTTGACCAAAAGATTAACTTAGACTTATACTACATTTATTAAAATTTACGACCTATGCTAAATACTTAACAGATTATTTTTGACGAGCATAGTCAAAGAAAGGTTCAATCAGATAGCGGTGTCAGATACTCACTTTCGGTACTTAAACTTTCACACTTAGGAATTTTTGATTCCTTTGATTGTTTGGCGTGACATACCCTTTTAGCCGATTGTCGGTATTTACCCCTTTAAACATGCTACATTTCGGAATTTCCCTTGGCCTTTTTATTTATCATGAAATTATCTTACGTGACTCAGACATAGACATACTTTTATGATCAAGGCATACAGACAATGATTCTTACTTGTTTGTATTTGCAAACTTTCTTTAAACGACAAACATCAGACACAGGTCTGTATTTTCATACAACAAAGTGTCTTAGTTTGACTTAAGGTTTATTTTAAAGCTAGCAAGACAGCGGTGACAGGTCTGTACCGAGGTACAACAAAGCGACTTATCTTGCTAACCCGAATCAAATCAGAGGCAACAGGTCTGTACTTACGTACAACAGACTTACATGATTTTGACTCTCAATTTTGTATGATATTTCTATTCTTTCCATTTTAAGATGTATATGATGTTGCTATACATCCCCAGAAAGTTTGCATACCTCATTTAGACTCAAAGTTTGTATGTCTTGTTCATAAAAATTAAGACCGATTGGTCATACATCTAAGTTAGGGACACATTTGACTTTTTCTTGAATGTTTTATTAGCCTTGGGACTCCCTATATGTATTATGCCTACCAACACATCAAACTAAATTAAAGTATAACACTTATAATTTTAGGTGCATTATGTGTGAAAGCCTAAACACTTAGAGTTTGTAACGACTGTGCTAATTTTCGTCACTTTGAACCTATGCATCTAAGACTTAACTCTTTTTCTGAAATTCTCTTTTTTTTTGAATTTTTATGGTTTTCTCTCTTTTTTCTTTTGTTTATCATAAGAAATAGCAATAAAAGAAGATAACCTACTAACCTACTAACTTACTAAAAATAGAAACTATCCTAATTTAGCAAACTTACTATAAAAAGAAAGAAATACTACAGCTATAAAAGGAAATAAACTTCTACTAAGGTCAAATTACTCTGGGTTGCGCATTCCATTTAGTTGAATCAAATATTCAAACCGTGACTTATCAAAGGCTTTGGTAAATAAATCAGCATTATTATCGTCCGTTGCCACTTTTACCAATTTGATTAAGTTCTTTTCAGCACAATCACGAATAAAATGATGCCTTATGTCTATGTGCTTTGTTTTACTGTGTTTAACTGTATTATTTGTTATAGCGATTGTAGATTGGTTATCTATCCTAATAGGAGTTTGACTGTAAGCCAAACCGTAATCCTGCAATTGTTGTTGTATCCACAGAACCTGTGAGCAGCAACTACCAGCAGCAACATACTCGGCCTCGCACGTTGACACGGCTACCAACGTCTGTTTCTTGCATTGCCAGTAAACCAGTCTCCCTCCTAGGAATTGACAACCTCCAGTTGTTGATTTGCGCGTCAAGCTGCATCCTCCGTAGTCAGAATCCGTGAACGCCTCCAACTCTAGATCACCCTCCGCATGATACTAAAGTCCCAGCTTCGGTTTCGACTTGAGGTATCGTAGAATCCGCTTCACAGCTTTCATGTGCATCTCTTTCGGATTAGCTTGAAACCTAGCACAAATACACACAGCAAACATGATGTCAGGTCTTGAAGCAGTTAAATACATAAGTGATACAATCATGGCCCGATATAACGTCGGATCCACATCGGTATCACTATCAGTACCCGGTCCGAGATTGTGATTCACTTGAATCGGAGTGCTGAAATGGGCAGTCAGTTTCGTCCCTTCCATCCCGAAGCGTTCCAATATGTTATAGACAAACTTCGTCTGATGGATAAACATACCTTCCTTCTTTTGGTCAACTTGTAACCCCAAAAAGAAATTTAACTCTCCCATTGCACTCATCTCGAATTTCGACTTCATCACCTTCTCGAAATCTTTGCACATTTGTTCGTCTGATGATCCAAAGATGATATCATCAACGTACACTTGTACCAAGATGAAGTGTTCTCCCTTTCCCTTAACGAACAGCGTACTATCTATCCTACCTCTTTCAAACCCGTTTTCTAATAAATGGTTGGATAAAGTCTCGTACCACGCCCTTGGTGCTTGATGCAATCCATATAGAGACTTATCTAAACGATATACTCTATCTGGATATTTTGGATCTGTAAATCCGGGCGGCTGTTCTACATAGACCAGCTCCTTCATGTGACACCCTCTTACTTTGATATTATAATAGAAATCACCAGGATCAACAAACAACCCAATGTTTAATATGATAACTGAATTTGAATACTTAAACATAGATTTAACAGATCCACACTGAAGCAATGAAAGTACATGTCTACAGTGATTACGTCTAACTATTACAACATCATAATTGATTAAAGTCATGTAATCCCATCCCCAAAGCTATATCCATGTACCAATAGCTTCTAAAGTCTCCGGGATATTGAAGTGAATTGCTTAAGTAGAAGGTCCAACAATACTTTTGCCTTTGGCTGAAAACATGGTGAGTCAACAGTAAGCTAATTGCTTAGTGAGATAACAGATTATGCAAACAACAATTATTTCTTTACAAGCAATGCTTAACCATGGGCAGTGTAAGCCCCATGTATGTGAAACTAGGCAGTGTAAGCCTCAATGTATGTGTAAACCATGCATTGCTAGCATGGGGTTGGCAGTTCAAATGCTGATCGGGGATGTGCCGAACCTGACGGGATAACAAGTGGGATGATCAGTCCCCGACAGTGGCCTACTGTCAGCCCCAGTCCAGGTCGCATCAGATTGTGAAGTAATGATCATGCAGTGCAAGCATGATGTAAATAAATGCACTTTCAATTGAACGCTGGCTACATGTGTATTACATGTCAAGTACGAGTGTGCATCATAACAACAAATTAATTACGAGTGCCAAATGATGTATATGAACAATGTGAACATGCCATTGAATGTATAAACATGAATGCAAAAACAATAAATGTTCGAATGACAATCTGTTACTCACAGTGATTGGTATTGTGTGACTTGTCTCTGAATCAATGTGTGTTTTGATAACACCACAATGATTTGTAAAGTAAGTGTAATAGTGATTTTGTGTCAGTAATTGCTTAAAAATTGTATTCTGTAATTTTAAATGTAATTGGGTTCTGATTTCGGACCATATCCGAATTCGGATGGTCCGAAATATAAGTGGTCCGAAACTGAGTCTTTGGTCCGAATTGGGGTGGATCCGAAATGGGTGATCCGGATTGGTATGGTCCGAAATAGGCTAGGTCCGGATTGAGTTGGGGATCCGAATTGGGGAAGGATCCGAAATTGGGTAATGGTCCGAAGTGGTTTAGTCCGAAGTGGGGAGAGGTCCGAAACTAAGGTGATCCGAATTCGGATGGATCATCATCCGAGTTCATACTTAGAAATTTTCCAATATTTTCCAGAATTATGTTTTTGACCATTTTTGCATGTTTTGAGTCTAATATTGCAAGTGTGAGCTTAAATACACTATTTCAACTTATATTATAACATTTATGTACCAAAACAATCCATTTGTGTCCATTTTCTACAAGTCTTCGAAGAACACACACTAAAACACACACATGATTTCTGAAATTACACTTAGACTTTGAATCTGATTCTGAAATTTTGTATACTATAACATATATGCTCGATTTAAAGATTGCAACCATAATATACTACATGCATTAACATCTTGAATCAAAATCTTATGATTCGGTTTCTATAAAAACCGAACCAAAAACTCCATTATTTACAGGATTGGATGAATCTTACCTCAAAATGTTCGTTGTAGTAGTAATAGTTCCTTTCAGATCACTTGTTTCCAGATTTTGCACTCGAAATTTTGATGATTCTTGAGTGTTCTTGTTAAAATCCGAGAGGTAGAGAAAGAAGAGAGAGTTCGGCTAGAGAGAGAGAGTAGTGAGAGAGTGAATATTTTGAAAATGAAAGGTTTCCTTTCTTTTATTCTCCTTTTTGACCTATTTGCATAACACACCCCTCAACTTCGTATTTTTCTCATTTAACTAATAATATGATTATAAGTAACTTAAATTAATATAATCATCCAAAAGTACAATAATTAAGTCTTAAAATCGTAAATTACATATATTTGAAATTTGGGATGTTACACTTCACTTTCCCATAGAGGAAAGCACTCTTAACATCTAGTTGATATACCTTAAATCCCTTGAAGGAAGCAAAAGCCAGAAATAACCTAATGGCTTCCAGCCTTGCTACTGGCGTAAACACCTCATTGTAATCGATTCCCTCCTCTTGGTTGAAACCCTTTACAACTAACCTAGCCTTGTTGCGAGTGACTATACCCCGATCGTCTCTTTTGCACTTAAAAACCCATTTGGTTCCTATGGCAATTTCCCCTCGAGGTAATAACTCCCACACTTCTAGTTTCCTAAATTGAGAGAGTTCTTCCTGCATCGCTTCAACCCCAGAGTTATCCTTTAGTGCCATTTGCACATTTTTAGGCTCTACTTGCGAGATGAAACAGGAATAGAGACAGGTATGATATGCCTCGGAGTCGTTTATCATCGACAACAACACAGGGTTGTTATTTAAACTACTCCTAGTCCTCACACCCTCATTAGGATTTCAAATGATGCTTTCTATGGGATGGTTTTTGTTGATCCTAGAGGTCTCTATCTCGTCAACTCTCAGATTATCTCCTAAGTTAGATCCTATTTCACCTAATGGGGGAACATTCTCAAATTCCACATTTTCCTCCTCGTGGACATTTTCCTCAGAGTTGGAATTTGTTGTCTGAGTCTGATTCTCAGTTGAAGGTGCTTCTGGAGATCCATCTTCAGTCGAAGTAGGCTCGGATGGGGATTGAAAGGAAGTCCTCGGAAAGGTATGACCTTCGTCATTCAGATGCAACGTCGTCATGTCCTTTTCAATTGTACCTGCATTTTCATCCAAAGGAATGTTAAATGACTCAAATAATTTATCATAGTCAAATATCCATTCCGGACCTGTTTGGGGTTCATGTGTATAACTTGTGACTTCAATGTTATACACAATTTCTACTGTACCATTCGTTTTTGTTAAAAACCCGTTTGTTTGGTGAGTTCGGCACATAACCTAGAAAGTATCCTTCGTCAGCCTTTTCACCAAACTTAGGTTGATGTTTTGTTCGCAGTAAAGTACATGGTACCCCAAACGGTTCGAAGCCAGTTAAATTAGGTGGCCGTTTATTCAAAATTTCATAACAGGTTTTGTTCAAAGATTTGACAGTTAGGACTCGGTTTAAAATATGACATGCGGTATTCACTGCCTCCCCCCAAAACATGGTAGGAAGCTTTGAATCCGAAAGCATAGTCCTAGCTACCTCAATCAATGTCCTGTTCTTTCTTTCGGCCACCCCATTTTGTTGAGGCTCATACGGTGCACTATATTGATGCACTATGCCCTTTGAAAGGCAATATACACCAATTACAGTGTTTTTAAATTCTGTTCCATTATCACTACGTAGCCTTTTAACCCGTGTTCCATAGGAATTCTCCACTTGGTCTAAGAACCCGATGAGCTTGGAAGCCGTCTCGTCCTTTGTACCTAGGAAGAAAACCCAAGAAAATCGTGAGTAATCGTCAGTGATAACCAAACAATACCTACTACCTCCTATACTCCTTTTGTTGATTGGTCCGAAGAGATCCATATGCAACAAATCGAATGTAGAGGTTATGGAGTTCTGAGTCTTGGACTTGTGTGCCTTCTTATGTTGTTTGCCCTTCTTGCATGGTAGACACTTGTCCTCGAACTGAAAACTCTTCATAGGCACACCTTGCACCAACCCATTTTTCGTTATGTAGTTCATTTTTCTTAGGTGCAAGTGAGCCATGCGTCTGTGCCACAACACTGATTCAGTCTCCGAAGCTTTCGATAGTAAGCAGATCGGACCCATCGAAGTTTCCGGCTTGTTCATATCGAGCATGTACAAGTCATTCTTCCTTGGTGCCCGCATCAATATCCATTCTTCAGGAATCTTGAACCCCGGTTTTAACACTAACGCTTCAGTGTCAGTGAACAGCACTGAATTCTTCTTGTCACAGATTTGAGATACACTAATGAGATTGTGAACCAGTTTATCAACGTGATAAACTTGATCCAACTTGATCGTCCCATTAGTGACCACTCCAGTACCCGTGATGTTTCCTCCTTTATTTCCCGCGAATGATACAAATCCCCGATTCCAACCCTTGAAGTCTGTAAGGAGACTTCTTTCCCCTGTCATGTGCCTGGAGCATCCACTGTCGATGAACCATTTGTTGTTTGGACCTGTGGTGATCTCCTGCACATGAAAGAAAATAGGTTAGTTATCACGGGGAACCCAAGCCATAACTGACTTGGTTATACCATTCTCGTCCACATACTTGAACTCTTTCAAATACCCATCTCGCCTTTCAGGTGACTTGGGTCATTGAACAGGAGTTTGTTGTGGTGCCGAGTGATGTAAATTCACTCTTTGCCTTTGAGTAGGCATTTGTTGTGGAGCTCTTGAATAATTCCGATTATATTGCATTTCAGATTAAGATCCTTGAGCTCTAACCGGTGTGTGATGTCTAATAGGAGTGTGTGACCTAACTAGAGTATATGCTCTGCTAGGTGTTGTGCTCCTATATTGTTGTTGAGGTCCAGACCTAGATTGATTTACGACTCGATTTGGTGAATTAGTCCTAACCACTTCCTTAGGTCCAACCTTTACCGGTACTTGTTTCACAACTTGTTTTGGTGCAGCCTGCACAGTTTTCTCGGTACTTTGAGAACTACTAGTGCTCGCCACACTTGTTGAAGGCTTAGATTGTGTTGGCTTCCCCGTCTTAGGTGTAACTTCAGTTTTCCTAAGCGGACAGTTAGAAGCAACATGCCCCTTTTCATGACATCTAAAGCAGGACATCTTGTCAATGGACTTCTTGTGTGTGCCCTTAGACTTAGGTGTCTCACTAGTGTCTTGGTCCTTTTGAGCATTTATTGTGACTGGTTCATCGTCCTGATCATTAAAATCAATTTTATGTTTTCCTGCAGTGTTTCACCGGAGGAAGACACAAATTTGACTTTCTTAACCTTCACGGTTGTATCAGTCACCTTAGGTGTATTTTCTTTTATAGGCTCAGATATAGGTGCAGGTATGTCCTCTAAGTCTACTGATTTCTCATTTTCTCCTGAGGTTGAGGCACGTAGTTTGCATTAAAAGGAGGAGGAATCTCATGAAATCCTAGACCTACAGGCTTTTTAGATTGGCGTTGAGCCTCTAAAACTTTCCCTAGGTTCAGACTTGAGTTCCTAAACATTTCTAGCTTACTATTAGCCTCTGCTACCTTTACCTTAGTTTCAGCTAGCTCTACTTCTTTGGTCTTACGATCTTTGGTCAAAGCCTCTACATGCTCATACATTAGTTCTAATCTAACGCACTGCTCACTCAGCTTGTCTTTTAGAACTATGACATCTTGTGCATCAGCTTTAAGCTTGTCCTTAAGATCTTCCTTAATGTCATTCAGGCTAGCGTTATCAGATTTTAAAGACTCATTTTGAGCAGTTATGTTTTTATGTGATTCTAATACTAGATTCAACCTATCGTTAGAAGTAACACATAACATACATAGTTCACGGAAAAGAGAGTGATTCAGACTATCCTTTGTGTGATCGGATTCCACGTTGGCCATTTGAGCGGCAAACTCCAGAAGCGTCTGATCATTCGACTTCTCCACCCACATCGGACTGCTGTCCCTTGTGGTCTGCTCTTCCCCTTCACATCCATTCTCCGTGACTTCAGCCATAAAGGCTTTAGCGTTAGATTCCGGATGTGAGCTCCAGTCATAAGTACCATCCAGCTGTCTGTCTGATGTGATGTTTGATAATAGACCAGCTAGATTGGCTTGACCGGAGATGAACTCGGAAGGTATCTCTGTTGAGACTAATTCAGAAACTGTCCATGATCCTGATTCTGCCCGTGGTAAGTATCTACCTTCGGTCTCTGACATTCTCTGGCGAAGTGTCCCAGACCTTGACAATTGTAGCATTTGAGTTTGGACTTATCAAAGCCAATCCCCTTATTATTCATAGTCAGATTCCTCCCAGTCCGTTTGATGAATCTTTTAACCCGTTGGGTTACCATGGCCAATTGCCATTTGAGATCCATTTCCTCAAGATCGTCAGGGTCTACCTGATCATAGTCTTCATCCCAGAGTGCAGGATCGTTTATTTTCCCTTGAACGCAGTTCCCGTATGCGGCCACAAATGATGCAAGCAAGTTCAAATGCTCTTCGGCCGATTTAGCGCTCATGGGCATCTTAGAGTAGCCCTGAGATGTTGATGCCTGTGTTGCTTGAGGTTGCTGTTCTTCCGATCTTCCCAACCCTAAGAACGCTCTATTCAGTGTGTCATCAGTCTCCGCTGGTGACGACGTTTCTCCGGTGAAAAACGCTGTAGCAGTCTTCTGCCGCAGAAGGTTTTGTTGATTTTCCAAAATACATGGCTGGATTTTGGACTTGTTCATAATCGGTTTCGGCCTTCAGTAGCTCAAAATGATAAGCCCGCAACGGTCCCACTATGTCCTCCAATGATTGAGTATAGTACTTATCTTCATTAAGCTTAATCATGGCCACATACATCGCCCATTTGGCTGGTAAGGCATCAGGAAGCTTATTGTTCTTTTCTGTGTCATTATACTCAATGCCGTGACTCTCAAGCTCTGTCAGCAGATGATAAAAGCGGGTGATGGTATCGTCCAGCTGTTCATCCTTCAAAGCCTTGAAAATAGCAAACTGCTGTTTCAACAACTCCATGCGCTTCCTTCGAACGCTCGGATTACCCTCACATCTCTTTTCCAGCGACTCCCAAAGCTCCTTAGATGTCTTTTGAGTGTGGAATGTGTGTAGTATATCCTGAGGCAAATCCATTCGAATAATCGAGAAAGCTCTGTTCTCGGCTTCATATAGTTTCTTATCATCCTCCTTCATCATTTGATATGATAAGACTCTTTGACGGCCTTCAACTTCTGAGATAGGTGGAAAGTATCCTTCGTCAATACATACCCACATTCGCATGTCGTTGAAACGCACAAAATCGGCAAACCGATCTTTCCACCAATAATAGTCTTCTAGTTTCATCAGATTGGGCGGAGTATTGGCTTTCCCGACCTCATGATCCATTTCATGAAACTTTTGAAGATATGACATTGTTTCAAAAGTAATTGAATTGAACTTAATAAATTTATTTCGAAACTAATTTAAGTTCCCGTATCCCTATTTGATAAGCTCGAAAACACAAAAAAAAACACGAAAACTGAGAGAATAACCGTCCAAAAGCGTCAAGAAACCTAGGATGTATCTTTATGAACACGAAGAACACTAAGAACACCCCGTTGGCTCTGATACCACTTGTAAGGTCTACACACTACGGATCTATGTTGGTACACCCTGTGTGACGATAGCAGTCTAATCGATTTGCATTATGGTTTAAGTAATATTCTGAGTATTAACAAGTATTTTGATATATATGTTTAATATGTGTTTGTCTGTTATTGATTGTGTGTTTGAACTTGATGTAACATATTACAAGAAGTTCAAACATAAAGGTCAAAGATTGACTCAAGCATAAGTAAAACATAAGTTTCAAACACTTAGTTGTATATGTCAAAGGCTAGATTCGAATTGCATAAAAGGATACATTCGAATCTGTGATAGATTCGAATGAGTCCATAGATTCGAATAGGCTAGATTCGAATCTGTCAAGATGGACATATTCGAATGGGCCTTAGGCCAGATTCGAGGTTGGCCCACAACAGACTCGAATCAGGGTCTATAATTAGGGATAGACTCGAATGATTAGTGACCTTTGGCAGAATTCGTGAGGAATTAAGCAAGAGGCGATCTCGAGTTTATCAGCTAGGTGAGTCCCGTTTCGTAGAGAATTAGTACGTAGGATCGTTCGTGTGTCGTTCGTTCAGCGTCTAATAGTCTCCGTGTTTCCGTTGGTTGAGAGTTGTCCGTCTAACCGTCAACGAGGATTCCGCACTCGTTCACGGATCCGCGTCTAGATAGATCTTGCAGTGGTAGACCTTACAAGTGGTATCAGAGACTACGGAGTGTTCGTGGTGTTCTTCGTGTTCATCAGATACATTCTAGGTTTCTTGACGCTAGTTGGACGGTTTTGCTCTCAAAAACGTGTTTTTTGAGCTTAGCAAATTCATATTCGGGAAACACTTTGTCGTTTTTCACGTTTTTGGTCGAAATCATTATTTTTCGTTTGAAAAATAGTGATTTAATCTGTAAAACGTCAAAAAAATCAAAGTGTTAGCCGTTTTTCGAGTTTGCGGCGCTCGAATCTATAGGGGTAATTAGGGTTTCTCTCTATTCTCGAGTCTAACCAAAATACGCTCCTTTCGAGTCAATTTCAGAGAGTTTCGAATCTACTTTGTTTCGAATCTGTTGCTTCATTCGAATAGGATCTCGAGTCTAGTTTAGTGTCGAGTTTATTTCGAATCTAGTATTATTTCGAATCTAGTGTTTCGAATCTGCTGTCATTCGACTCTACTGTGCCTTCGATTCTAAGGGTCTTCGAATCTAAAGAGTCCTTCGAATCTAATATAACTTCGAATCTAGGGAGTTCTTCGAATCTGACATTATTTCGAATCTAATTGACTCTTAAGACTTAATCGAATTTAATTACAAAAGATTTAATATTAATTAGTTTCGAATCTATCTAGATTCGAATAAGTTAATCTAAGTCAAGTTTAGAATTAAATTAATTAAGTTAAAATTCAATTTCTTTCAGAAAAGATGTCAAACCTTCAGAAATTCCTTGAGATGGATCACGAAGTTGGGAAGGCAAATGCACCGCCAAAGCTGATGAAAGTTGAGGATTATTACTGGTGGAAGGACAGATTTACGGATTTTGTACGATTCAACGATATGCGCATGTGGGTGTGCATAGATGAAGGGTACATTCCACCAGTATCTGAAGTTGAAGGCCGACAAAAGGTCTTGTCATACCAGATGATGAAAGAGGATGACAAGAAACTATTTGAAGCTGAAAACAAGGCTTTCTCCATTATCCGTATGGCGTTACCTCAAGATATCTTGCACACATTTCGGACTCAAAGGACGTCGAAAGAACTTTGGGAGTCTCTTCAGAAAAGGTGTGAAGGTAATCCACGGGTGCGTAGAAAGCGTACAGAGCTGTTGACCCAACAGTTTGCGATTTTCAAGGCTCTTAAGGATGAACAGTTAGATGATATTATCACAAGGTTCTATCATCTGATAACAGAGCTTGAAAGTCATGGCATTGAGTACTCGGACACTGACAAGAACAACAAGCTTCTTGATGCCCTACCAGCCAAATGGGCTATGTACGTGGCCATGATTAAGCTTAATGAGGACAAGTATTATGCTCAATCACTTGATGATATTGTGGGAACGTTGAGGGCATATCACTTCGAGATGATTAAGGCTGAGACTGATTACGAGCAAGTCCAGAATCCGGCTATGTATTTTGGAAAGACATCTAAATCATCAGTGACAGCTGAACCGAAGAGTGCTACAGCGTTTTTCACCGGAGAAACGTCATCGCCACCAGAGTCCGAAGACTCACTGAATCGCGCGTTCTTAGGGTTAGGAAGATCGGAAGAACCGCAACCTCAAGTCCAACAGGCATCGACCAGTCAGAGCTATTCGAAGATGCCAATGAGCGCAAAGTCAGCGGAAGAGCATCTGAATTTACTTGCTTCGTTTGTGGCCGCTTATGGAAATTGTGTTCAAGGGAAGATCAATGATCCGGCTCTTTGGGATGAAGATTACGATCAGGTCGACCCTGATGACTTAGAGGAAATGGATCTTAAGTGGCAACTGGCCATGGTGACCCAGAGGGTTAAAAGATTCATTAAGAGAACTGGGAGGAATCTACAAATGAACAACAAAGGGATAGGATTTGATAAGTCTAAAGTCAAATGCTACAACTGTCAGGGATTGGGACACTTCGCCAGGGAGTGTCAAAGACCGAAGGTAGAATCATACCAAGGACAGAGTCAGCATCAAGGACAGTACCAAAATCAGTCCCAACAGAGATACCTTCGAGTTCCTCATCTGGTCAAGCCAATCTAGCGGGTCTAATATCCAATGTCACGTCTGACAGACAGCTAGATGGTTCCTATGACTGGAGTTCACATCCGGAGTCCAATGCTAGAGCTTTCATGGCTGAAGTTACGGAGAATGGTTGTGAAGAAGACGAGCAGACCACACGGGACAGCAGTCCGATGTGGGTAGAGAAAGCGAATGATCAGACCGTGCAGGAGTTTGCTGCTCAGATGGCCAACGTGGAATCTGATAACTCTAAGGTTAGTCTTTCTTATTCTCTATTTCGTGAATTATGTGCTTTATGTGTTAGTTCTAACGATAGGTTAAATCTAGTCTTAGACTCACATAAGACCATAGCTGCTCAAAATGAAAATTTAAAAATTGAAAACGCTAGCCTAAATGATATAAAACAAGATTTAAAAGAAAAGCTTAAGGCTGATGCTCAAGACGTAATCGTTCTAAAAGACAAACTGAGTGAGCAGTGTGTTAGGATAGAGCTTATGTATGAGCACGTAGAGGCCTTGACCAAAAGTCTGAAAGATAAGGACATAGAGCTAGCCGAGACCAAGGTTAAGGTAGCAGAGGCAAATAGCAAGCTGGAAAAGTTTAGGAATTCGAGCCTAAACCTAGGGAAAGTCTTAGATGCCCAAAGACAGTCTAAGAAGCCTGTAGGTCTAGGTTTTCACGAAATTCCTCCACCGTTCAATGCAAACTATGTGCCTCAGCCTCAGGAGAAAACTGACAACTCAGTAGACTTAGAGGACCTACCTGAACCGACACCTGAGCCTACAGTTGAAAATACACCTAAGGTGACTGACTCAACCGTCAAGGTCAAGAAAGTGAAATTTGTGTCTTCCTCCAGTGAAACACCTGCAAGAAAACAGAAAATTTCATGGGCTGACCAGGTCGAAGAGACAGACACTATAGATGTACCAAAGGATGTAGACACTAGTGAGACACCTAGATCTAAGGGACCAACCAAAAAGTCCATGGATAAGATGTCTTGCTTCAGATGTCACGAGAAAGGGCATGTTGCTTCTCACTGTCCACTTAGGAAAGCAGATGTTACCCCTAAGACAGTGAACCCTACACCTGTTAAGCCCTCACCAAGTGAGGTAAGCAGCAGTAGTTCTCAACCTACCGAGAAAACTGTGCAGGCCGCACCCAAACATGTTGTGAAACAAACACCGGTTAAGGTTGGACCAAAAGAAGTGGTTAGGACAAATTCACCGAATCGTGTCATTAATCAATCTAGGTCAGCACCTCAACAAGTCTATAGGAGCACCACACCTAGCAGGTTACACACTCCAGTTAGGTCACATACTCCTGTTAGACAATATGTTCCGGTAAGAGCTCAGGGATCACAGTCTGAAATGCAGTATAATAAGAGTTATTCTAGAGCTCCACAACAAATGCCTACTCAAAGGCAAAGAGTGAATCTAAATCACTCGGCACCACAACATAATTCAGTTCAAAGGCCCAAGTCACCTGAAAGGAGAGATGGGTATTTGAAAGAGTTCACGTATGTGGACGAGAATGGTATTACCAAGTCAGTCATGGCTTGGGTTCCCCGTGATAACTAACCTATTTTCTTTCATGTGCAGGAGATAACTACCGGTCCAAACAACAAGTGGTTCGTCAACAGTGGTTGCTCCAGGCACATGACGGGGGAACGAAGTCTTCTCACAGACTTCAAGGGGGGTAATAGGGGATTCGTATCATTCGCGGGCAACAAAGGAGGAAATATCACTGGAACTGGAGAAGTCACTAATGGGACGATTACATTGGATCAAGTTTATCACGTTGATAAATTGGTTCATAATCTCATTAGTGTATCTCAAATCTGTGATAAGAAGAACTCGGTGTTATTTACTGACACTGAGGCGTTAGTGCTAAAGCCGGGATTCAAGATACCTGAAGATTGGATATTGATGCGGGCGCCAAGGAAGAATGACTTGTACATGCTCGACATGAACAAGCCAGATAATTCGATGGGTCCGATCTGCTTACTATCAAAAGCTTCGGAGACGGAATCGGTTTTGTGGCACAGACGCATGGCTCACTTGCACCTAAGGAAAATGAACTACATAACGAAGAATGGTTTGGTGCAAGGTGTGCCTCTGAAGAGCTTTCAGTTTGAGGATAAGTGTCTACCGTGCATGAAGGGCAAGCAACATAAAAAGACACACAAGTCCAAGAAGCTGAACTCCATAACCTCGACATTCGATTTGTTGCATATGGACCTTTTCGGCCCTATCAACAAAAGGAGTATAGGAGGTAGTTGGTTTTGCTTAGTTATCACTGACGATTACTCACGGTTTCATGGGTTTTCTTTTTAGGTACGAAGGACGAGACGGCTGCAAAGCTCATCGGGTTCTTAGACCAAGTGGAGAACTCCTACGGAACAAGGGTTAAACATATTCGTAGTGATAATGGGACTGAATTAAAAAACTCTGTAATTGGTGTATATTGCCTATCAAAGGGCATCGTGCATCAATTCAGTGCACCATATGAACCTCAACAGAATGGGGTGGCCGAACGTAAAAACAGAACATTGATTGAGGCTGCAAGGACTATGCTTTCGGATTCAAAGCTTCCTACCATGTTTTGGGGGAGGCAGTGAATACCGCGTGCCATATTTTAAACCGAGTCCTTACAGTCAAATCATTGAACAAAACATGTTATGAAATTTTGAATAAACGGTCACCTAACTTAACTGGATTCGAACCGTTTGGAGTACCATGCACACTTTTAAGAACAAAACATCAACCGAAGTTTGGTGAAAAGGCTGACGAAGGATACTTCCTAGGTTATGTGTCAAACTCACCAAACAAACGGGTGTTTAACAAAACAACTGGTACTGTGGAGATTGTGTATAATATTGAAGTCTCAAGTTATACACATGAACCCCAAACTGGTCCGGAATGGATATTTGACTATGATAAGTTATTTGAGTCATTTAACATTCCTCTGGATGATAATGCAGGTACAATAGAGAAGGACTTGGCGACGTTGCATCTGAACGACGATGGCCAAATCTTTCCAAAGACCACATTCGAATCTACATCCGAGCCTACTGCGACTGTAGATGGGTCTCCAGAAGTTGCTAATCCAGAAGAACCTACCAATGAGAATCAGACTCAAGCATCAAGTTCCAACTCTGAGGAAAATGTCCGTGAGGAGGAAAACGTAGAAGCTGAGTCTGTTCCCCCATTAGGTGAAATAGGATCCAACTTAGGAGATAATCTAAGGGTTGATGAAATAGAGACCTCTAGGATTAACAAGAACCATCTAATAGAAAGCATCATAGGTAATCCTAACGAGGGTGTGAGGACTCGGAGTAGTGTAAATAACAACACTGTGTTGTTGTCGATGATAAACGACTCCGAGGCATATCACACATGTCTATATTCATGTTTCATATCGCAAGTAGAGCTCAAAAATGTGCAAATGGCACTTAAGGACAACTCCTGGGTTGAAGCGATGC
>JAANYP010001390.1:199019-281473 GCA_020465985.1 Centrapalus pauciflorus | reverse complement strand
AGGCTTGAGTTCACTCAGCAATTCTTTACAACCTGTCATGTGCCCTGAGCAGCCACTGTCCAAGTACCAAACCTGGGAAGGTTGTTTTTCCTGCAGAGTGATAAGAGAATTATTAGTTATTTTTAGGGGAACTCATCACAGAGATGAGTTCTCCTACTTCATCAACATTTGTTGATGGATTTGAAATACCCACACTAATATTTCCTATCTGAATGGTATCAGCTTGAATACCATTCTCAGTAACTGTGCCATTTCCAACACTGCTTGTGACAGCTGTGAGAGAAACAACAGAGTTAACAGGTCTCATGTCCTCAGATTCAGGACAGTCCTTGGCCAGATGTGTCTTCTTCCCACATTTGTAACATTTTCTCTTTTTAGTATTTTTGGAAGAAGATCCTTCAGAAACACATTCTGAGCTATTTTGTTGATTCTTTCAGCAGGTTTAGCATTCTTTGTTGAATCAACAGCTTGTGTGGAGAGTTCAATAGCCACAGCTTTGACTGTCTCTTCTTTCCTCTTTTTGGGAGGACAGATGTCAAAGACAGGAAGCTTGATTAGCTTTTGAGTTTCCACATGTTTGGGAAACTTATTCCCAGTTGTCTCAGTTTGAGCAATGGCTTTGCCTTTGCCCCTACTGGATTGTGATTTATGCTGCCTATCAGCATACTCACTGTGTCTGGTTTTGAAAAACTTATTTTCATTTAAAACCAATTTACCACTATGATTTGAAAACTTATTTGAAATCACAGCAGTTTTGTTTTCAACATGAGACTTACCCTTGTTGAAAACAGGCTGCTTACTTTTTGAAAACTTGTTTTCAAAGTGCTTAGCATCAAAAGGATTAACACGCTTTTTACCATCAGCTTTGGACTCAGAACCTGTTTTGTCAACAGGTTTAGCATCCACAGCTTCAGTTTGAACATGTTTTCCTTTCTTTTGCTTATGTGAGCTAGCAGAGCACTTAGCAGGCTGACTTGGAGAACAAACTCCAACATCAGCTTTTGAGCTGAGTTCACACAAGCTGTCAGTAATTTGAGGCCTGACAAACCTGTTTGTTGAGATTAGTTTACCATTCACATTTTGAATGAATGTATTTGGAAGTTCACCAAGAGTGGATAAATCTTCTTTCAGATTACTTATCTCAACAATGGAAGCTGCTGTGTCAAGATCCCCTCCAAGATAGGCTTGGATTTGTGCAGGAATCTGTTGACTTAAACAATGGCTGACTTTTTGTGCAGATTGGCACCAAGAGTCAACTATCTTTTGAAGCTTGGCATGCTTTATATCTGTTTCTCTCTTTTCTTCCAGTAAAATAGAGTTGATGTGTTTTAATTCATCAAGCTCAGTTTCCAACTTATGGAAACTGTCCAGTTTACTGGATTTAGTTTTAAGATCAGCTTTAAGCTTAGAGATTTCAGATAGTAAAGCATCATGCTTCTCAACAGCAGCTTTGAGATCAACAAGCATATATTCAAACATTTTAACTTTTTTCTTCAGAACTGTAAGCCATAAAATTTTGTACCTTATACATCATAGTTGGATTCCAGTTCTCTAAGCTGCTGAAGGCTTCAGCTTCAGCCATATCCTGTTTGAAACTGCTTGTTGATCGGACATCAGTGTTGGCCATCAGACATTGATTATCTTCTTCATCAGATGATGAATCAGATTCCTCCCAGTCACATGTCTCTGCCATAAGTCCCTTTTGGCGATTGGAAGACACTGAGTTTTCCAATTTCCTCAGCTTAGCCATGGCCATAAGGTACTTAACCCTATAGCCATCATCCTTGTTAGTCTTGTTGGGTTTGGATGATTGACCAATAGCTTTTGACACACAGTCAGCAGCTATGTGACCAGTTTTGCCACACTTGAAGCACTCAGCTTTGGATTTGTCAAATGCCTTCTTTTTGCCAGCACTTGAACCTCCTTGCAGCATGTTTCTTCCAAACTTTTTCTTGTTGAACCTTTTGACAAGCATGGCTATCATTTGCTCATCATCTTGTTCAGCAAGATCTGCAGCATCTTCTTCGTCTGACACCTCCTCCTTTTCATCATCCTGTTGATCAAGTTGAATGAACACATCACTCACCTGATTTACAGGCTGTCTCACATTAGCCACAAAGGCTGCACCTTTTCTGGACATTTCCAAGGCATTTCTCTTTTGTTGCCTTGACTGTTCATCATTCAGTAAGGATCCATACAGATTGACCAGATCCATACTTCTGATAGTACCTGAGTTCCTTAGGATTGTTGAAAAATAGTTCCACTCTTCAGGTAAAATGTCCAAAAATTTATTCACCAGGGTAAGACTGTCCTTGGTGATCCCAACAGCTTTGAGATCATTCACTAGAGCAGTAAACCTGGTGTAGGTTTCAGTGAGAGTCTCCTTTGGTTTAGCAAAGAAGAGTTCATACTGTCTAACAAGATTGTTGATCCTGTTGTCCAGTGTGATTGTGGGTCCATCATAGACGGTACACAAAGTATCCCACATCTCCTTTGCTGTCTTCATTTTCTCAATCTGCTTGAACACATCATCAGGGAGAGAAATGACCAGGTTGTTTCTGGCCTTTGCATCCAGAGCCACCAATCTCTTGTCTTCATCAGGCCATTGAGCTTTAGCTTTCTCAAAGGTCCTGATTTCAGGAGCAGCTCCTTCAACCACTGGAGTTATGGTAGTAACAGAGGTTGGCACATAGGGACCCTCCATCACTATCTCTGGCAGTTGTACATCCAGATTCTCTAAATAGAGCATCATTCTGCACTTCCAACCAGAGAAGTTTTGATGATTAAATTTGGGAGGTTTGCCCATAGAGCCATTGTCATAGTAAGAAGAATTTGCAGCACTGTTGTCCATGGAAACTTGGGAGAATGAGAGATCTAGAGTGACACACACTTTAAACTGCTCTGATACCAGTTGTAGGTCCCGAGAGGTTCCCAAAGTATATAGTTATAAGCTGTAGAGGGGGGGTGAATACAGCAATTTAAAAACTACACACTATTTTCTCAATGTTTGTATGTATTATCAACAATTTGTTAATTACAAACAAGCTTGAATGCGGAATAGTTCAAGCTGAGATGACAGATACAACAGTATGATTACTAGTCTAAGACAGACTCAAACTAGTTTAAAATGAATACACTCACTAAGAAGCACTCACTGTGTTTACAAGACTCAGAGGGACAACTTATGTAGAACAGCTTAGACACAAAGAAACTGTATTACACAAGCAGGCTTGCATGCATGAAAACACACTTGCTCGTTCACTCTTGGGTTTCAGCACTTAGCTTTCTTCACACTTCTTTCTGTCCTTAGAAGCTTCCTTTTATACTCACTTAGAGGATCTAAGAGAAACATCTTCATTGGACGGAATGAAAAGGAAAAGTCTTGTTGAAAAGACAACATAACCTTTTCTGCACTTTTCTGAAAAGCAGACTTGTCTTCACATGTGCAGAACTTTTGTCTTTTTACTTTGTCTACTGTTGCATTGCCTTTAACTAATTTAGGAATGTCAACTTTGCGTCTTTCTTCCTTGTAAAGGCCTATTTTGATATAAGAAAAAGGTCTGTCACCCTTTTTCAAATAACCTTTTGTCTTCATGTTACAGAACAGCATGGGCAGGCTGAGCAGTTCTGTTTTCCACTTTGTCTTCGACTTTGTAAACTGATCTTGTAGTAAAAAACAATACATGATGACTTGGAAACAAATTCCATAAACTGTTTAGCCTGTTCACAAAGAACAGGTTCTGTTCACAAAGAACAGAACACTTTAAAAATGCCCAAGCTGCTCAACGGTGTAGAGCAGCGTAGACAGTTTATGTCCAGCCTGTTCAGCAGACAGAGCAGCTTGGACAAACTGTCTTAGTTGCAACACATGCAACATATAGAACAGCTTTAGACTGATATTGCAAATCATTTTCAGGTTTCAATAAGGCATATAACAGGCCTTACATTCAACCTTCAAATGCATCAACGGGTTTGATTATAAAATCTCCCCCTCAGATGTAGAACAGGTTTGACTGAGGCCTTTTTGTGCCTAACAAAGACTCTCCTGGAGCAGTTAATGAAAAATATACAGGGAGAGTAGTTGCAGAGAAGCTGAAGTGTTGAGGAATGAAGATGATGGCAATGATCCAGATACGGAAAGAGAGAGTGAGCTAGCAGATCTTTCTATAAAGACTGCTCAGCAGGCTCAAATTCAAGGGTAGCCAAGTCAGTCCGGTATGAGAGGAGAAAGAGGTGATAGTGAAACTTCAAAGACTGTTGTGAGCGAAATGATTGAAGCTCTAATGGATATTGAAGAATAAGAGGTGATATTTGATTTTGAGGATGAAATTGAAGATCTTGAAGAAGGGGAGTTTGTCCCAGAAGACGTTTCAGAATGGAAATATGATGAAGAGGATGCAGAAGACGAAGACGACGATGTAAATGAAGTAATCATTCCTACACAGCCTATCACAAAATAGTATGTGCATAATGATCAAAATGTGATTGACATAGATGAAATTAAGTTGGCATCTATGGATGATTCCGAATTTGATACTGCTGATAAAGAGCAAACCAGAGAAGATTTGATAAAGCTTTCGTTCCGAAAGGAAGAAAAGAAATCAGAGCTAAAGATGAAGAAGAGAATGAGAGTACCAAGTTCTGGAAACCTCTCAGGTGGAATCTTAAGCTGGTTCTTTGATAGAGAACTGCAACTATTTGTGCTAAAGAGGAGAGATGGACTTCAGTATTTGAGGCGAACACTGAAGGTGTTTAACACACTGCCCAAGTGTGAAGTAAAAGAGTTTGCTTGGAAGTAGTTAATCAACCTAGGAGACGACCTGTATGCTGAAGTAGTTGCTAAAATCATACGAAGGGAGGGTCGATCTGGAAGGTTCGAAAGGCTCAAACCTAGATCTGGAAAAAGAGTTGAAGATCCGTTAAGAGTAGATCCTCTCACTGGAAAGCCTTGGGCAAGGAAGGTTTGCAAGCCAGTCCGATGCCTCAAGAAAGTACCGATGAAGTCAATGCCACAGGATGTATTGAAAAACATGAAGTGGTGGTATGTTGACAACGAGATGGCGGAAGCAGTGATGGAGGACTACGAGGACAAGGTGATATTGAAGGTATACGATCCTCTACATTTGATCAACCTATCCAAGGATGACCTGCAAAAGCTTTATGATCAGCCAATTTTCTTTCATGAAGGCTGGAGATCTGAAGGCAAGAAGTTCCAAAAGATAGTTAGAGTTTGTATAGATCAGGGATTGTATCCAGGTAGTAGTTTATACAGTTCTAGTACTTAGACAAAATATAAATAGTTAGAAGCTATCGTCAAGGGGGAGTCTGTTAGTGCATCCTGTGTGACGATAGCAGTCTAAGTATAGATAATATTTTGTAAAAGTCAATTTGCTCGTTATTGCATATTAACAAGTGTTTGATATATGCTTGTTATGTGTTTGATTATATATGTTTGATATTCATTGTATGTATGTTTGAATTTGGTGTAATTAACGTGTTACAATAAGTTCAAAGGTAAGTTCAAACATAAGTTCATAGCTCATGATTCGAATTTATGGAGGACAAGTTCGAAAGGCCTTGGGCTTATTCGAACTTGTCCTGAGAAAATTCGAACCAGGTGTTATAATTAAGGGTTAATTCGTTTAATTAACTAGTTTTCCATAGAACTTTGGCAGAGCTATTGTAGAATACGAATTTTGTTTAGTGCAGAGGCGTTCTCGAACTTGCAAGGTGTTTGAGAGTTCGTTTTTGGAGAGAATCACGTGTCGGGACATTATGGTGTTCGTCTATCACAGTGTGTCTTCGTGTTTCGTGTGCGTGGTCTATCCGTCAAGACGCTAACGAGGATTCTGCACTCGTTGGACGGTGTCACGTCAAGATAGGATCCGTAGGAAGACGACCTTACAACTTTTTATGCTTATCAGTTTGAGTTTGAGTTTCATTCTTGAAATTCACTCATAACATTTTATGTTTCACTGATACTGTTCTTATTTGCAAGGGGAGTTTTAGATGCGCTTTGAAGATGACATCTTAACGAAAAGTGTGTAAGCATTCTGAATACTCTAACGCACACTTTAAAAGGTTTTGTTAGAACAATATGATTCTCTGACTGAATAAATTTCCACCAAGATTAATTGATCTAATCTTCGTGATGATCTTGATCTCATTCTTTCTAAGATTCTCTCGAATATTCTACTTTCTCCCACATAGTCTGATTCTCTCATACATCAAGTTTCTCCCATACAAGCTAATTCTTTCATGATATTTTGATTCATTTCCAAATATCATATCAGACTTTCTATTAAAGTTCTCTCATATAGTCTCTCAAACTTCCGAAGATATTTCATTCAACTCTCATCCATCTTTTGGAATACCCCAAGAGCTTAACTGCTATATTCTTCAAGATATCACGCTGACTCCGATGATGACCGATATGTGTGATTAGGCATATATATATATATATATATATATATATATATATATATATATATATATATATATATATATATATATATATATATATATATATATATATATATATATAGATCGTTCCTATGGTCTAAACCAGAGCCGGAAGACCTACCCAAGGAGCAAACCACTTTAGTTTGTTAGAGTAAGGGTTCTTAGGACACTTAGTTAAGGAATGTTAGTTACCACGGGGTACTAGCAGGGTCGAGCATAGATTAAATGCAAATGAGAGTGTTTATCGAAAGGTGATGGGGTGCATCATGACCTAAAAGTGAGCCGGTGAGAGTACAGTTGAAAAATGATGAGAGGTGAGGGGTGAGAAAGGATTAAAAGAAAAGATAAATCCTACCAACACCGTGTCAGTCTGCTGCGTTTCCTACATCTGCTACCAAATTCCATGTGTTGGAATTAGGTATTGAACAAGACGTCATGGACCAAGTGACGCGTGCACCTAACCTCGCTAGATACTCAGTTGTCTCTTAAAAGACTTCTGTTTCAATTTACACGGAGTTATATCACATACTCTATCGACATATCATTTGGATATTGTTGATATTGAAACAAGGAAGACATCCTCTCCGGTCTCCGACTTCAGTTGATGCACTTTGAGTCTAGAGCTTAATATTATACACTTTTAGGACACATGGAGTCTACAGTCTGCGTGACTATAAACAGCTTGTCTACCGAGACAAAGCCAGAACAAATATGAGTGATTCTTTCATGATAAAGGATTTCACATAGACTTAGTCTATTGTGCAAACAGAACTCCTATGTGGAACTGGAATGTTACTTACAAATGAATTTGTTTCATTTTCTTATATTCAGGTTGCAAAGCCATGATCTTCACTTTAATATCCTTTTGGTCCTGAATATTTTGTAATGAGGGAGAGATTGTTGTTTCTGAAGGCGAGGGAAAATTTTATGGTGAAACTGTTTATATTCTGTTATTGAGGGGATTGAGAATGTAACATGAGAAAGATAAGTACTTCTGTGTCTGTAATGTTCTTAAATGTAATATTTTCTATCTGAGTCTGTAATCATCTGCTTCGACAAAGAAAGAAGAATTGAAGACACATTGAGGTTGTTCATTTGAAGGGGAGAGCTGAAGTAATTACATGATGATTATAATTCTCATGATCATCATGAGGGGAAGAATGTTCTGAAAAGAGTTGAAATGTTTTGAAAGACCTACTAAACGCAAGGGGAGAGCCACCAATCTGAAACATTTTAGGGGAGAGTCATCTGAAGAAGGTCGATGATATACTTCAAAAGTTCAGAGATCAGAGTTACTTCAAAGATCGGATATCAGAGTTTATAGCCCAAGACTTCAGAAGAATACAAGCCTTGATTACAAGAAGGGGGAGATTGTTAGAAACTTTATTTCTTGTAATTCAAGCCTGTGTAATTGCGCTTAATTGTAAATATTTAATTATACACTAAAGGGGAGATTGTTAGCCCTAAAATAGTGTATAATTAAATATAATAAAAGTCTAGATTCAATTTATAATTTAGAAATAGTTTATTTTGGGGGGAATCTTAATTTCCAAGACTTTAAGGGGAGTGTTTGGACAAACCCCCAAAGTAAGTTTAGGTATAAATGATATTGTTCTCCTAGGGTTTGAGAAGAAGACACGAAGGAGCCTCCATCTAGTGTGTTTGTTTTTGAGTGTGTGAAAGTTCCTAGAGATTGAGTGTCAAAATTCTCTCTTGTAATCTTCATATTCTTAATACAAATCGTTTGATTATTATGTTTGAGTGCAAAATATATTGGGAATCAGAGATCAAAGTCACTTCGAAGTTCAAGACTTCAGAAAGACACAAGTCTTGATTATAAGAAGGGGAGATTGTTAGAAATTTTATTTCTTGTAATTCAAGCTTGTGTAATTGCGCTTAATTGTAAATATTTAATTATACACTAAAGAGGAGATTGTTAGCCCTAAAATAGTGTATAATTAAATATAATAAAAGTCTAGGTTCAATTTATAGTTAGGAATAGTTTACTTTGGGGGGAATCTTAATTTCCAAGACTTTAAGAGGAGTGTTTGGACAAACCCCCAAAGTAAGTTTAGGTATAAATGATATTGTTCTCCTAGGGTTTGAGAATAAGACACAAAGGAGCCTCCATCTAGTGTGTGTTTTGAGTGTGTGAAAGTTCCTAGAGATTGAGTTTTCAAATTCTCTCTTTGTAATCTTCATATTCTTAATACAAATCGTTTTATTATTGTGTTTGAGTGTAAAATATACAAGGAATCTAAGTTGTCATTTTACTTTACTCTAATGTTGTATTTTCATTTCTGCAACTGTAATCTAAATGTATATAGTAAGTATTGATAGAATCAGCTTAAACTGGATATTGCAAATTGGGGGAGATTGTTAGGCACAAAAAGGCCTCAAATAAACCTGATCTATTTCATAGGGGGAGATTTTCAATCAAACCTATTTGATACACTTAAAGGAAAATCTAAGGCTTTGTTAATGCCTTATTGAAACCTGATAAGTGATTTTCAAAATCAGTCTAAGTCTGTTTACACTATTACATTCGTTGTAACTTGGTAGATTGTCAAAACTGTCCATAACAGTTGGACAGCTTTGACATATAATGTCTAAGCTGTTCATGTCTGTTAGACAGCTTTGACCCAAATTTTAGTGTGCTGTTCTTTGTGAACAGACATTGTAATTTGTGAACAGGTTCAACACTTTATGGAATTTGTTTCCATGTCATCATGCAAAGTCTTAGACGTGAAGATCAGTTTACAAATCAAGACAAAGTTGAAAATCAGAAACTCTCAGTTCTGCCAAAGCTGCTCTGAAACATGAAGACAAAGAGGATATTTGAAATGGGTGACAGACCATTTCTTATATCAAAATAGCAATACATGAGGAGGGAAGATTTAACGTTGACATTCCTCTTTAAGGTAAAGCTGTATCCAATAGAGACAAAAAGGAAAAGACAAAGATTCTGCTACATGTGGACAACTTCTTTTTTGTCATATGTGCAGAAAAGTATTCTTGTCTTTTTGTAAAGTCACTCCACTATCTCTGCATTCAATGAGAAAGTTTCACTGAGATTCATTTAGTGAATATATAAAGAAGCTTCTAAGGAATTAGAGATAACTAAGAGAGACATCCACAAGCTCAGAACGTGCAAAAAGGAATTGTGTTTTTCATGCATGCAAGTTCTGCTTTCAACTGAGAATAGAATAGTAAGAGTGTGTCTAAGCTGAACCACTTCAAAGCCGTTTGTCTTTGTTTTGTAAATAGTGAGTGCATCTTAGTGAGTGAATTCAATGTAACTAGTCTAAGTGAGTCTTAGATTAGTTGTTAGTCTGTTGTTTCTGTCATCTCTGTTTGTATTATTCCACAATCCAAACCTGTTTGTAATTAACACTTTTTAATCTATACATACAAACTTTGAGAAAAAGTGTGTTAAGAAGAATTAGTTGTATTCACCACCCCCCCCCCCCCCGTATTCTATAGTAACATATTTCAGAAATTTGTTGGGACCTACAATATTGTATTTATATTTTATTTAGTAATCTTTATAGATATTAGAAATTTTGCATTATATTTATCTTTATGTTTATTTTATTTAAAATATTACATTTTCTGACGTTAATACGTTTTGATTAAAATTTTTAGTATTTTATTTTTTTAATTTTATTATTTTGTTATGCCAATACGTTTTTATTTCAATATAGTATTATAAGTGTTTTCATATATAAGTTTGTACATTAATATGTTTTATTTCACTTAAATGTTTTGTTAATTTTTACTTAAGTATTAACGTAGCAATATATTAAATCAAAACGTACTGGCATAACAAAATATTTAAATCCAAATAAATAAAATAATAAATTCAAATTAAAACATATTAGCGTAACAAAATATTTAAATAAAAAAGGGAAAATTACCAAGAAAGGTAATATAAAATACAAAATTTGACGATAAAGGTTGATCTATACGCGGATTTGGCAATTTAAATCAAAAGAATGAAGAAAGCCTAAGTTATACCAAATACCACTGGCAGTGTACCAGTCGTAGATAGTATAGCTAGAAGCTGACCTCGGGAATTATCGAACTCAGTGAACGGCAATAAGGATCGAGATACCGATACTAAGATTATCACTAATATCTAACCATTGATAAGGGTTGATGATGATTTATAACCCTAATTACTTAAAACTATACTATCTAACAGATTACGACAATTTATAGAACCAAATGCTAAAACAGATTTATATCAGATATATATTAAAAACAACACTCACTTGGATACGTCTTTTAGGATTAATGGAGTAAAATGGTGTAAAAACACTTAAGATGTTTTTGGTCAAAGAAAATTAAGTTAGAATTAAATCCAACCGTTTTAAATCTTTTAAGCTTAAGAGTTTGAAACTTTGATGTAAAACCGATTCATGGACATCTTTAATGAATTTTAGAAAATCAAGTATGGAATTCTCCAGTATTCCCCAAATTTCTAAAAATCAACAATAAATGTCTTTTACGATTAATTAAGTCAACTAAATCTAGCTTTTAGAGATTAAAACTGTCTACACGTCAAGCACTCGGAAATAACTCTAAATATTCAATTTAGCCGCATAAACATCAATCAAGTCTAAGGAAATCAAAGATTAAATTAATCCTATAATCACAATACTGCTAAGAATTAATTTGCATACAATGATTTCACAAATATTAACTAATCAGTATCTCATAATCATAATAATGCTAGATACTGCAACCAATTAATAAATCACTTAAATTTGATTAAGTTTATAAAAATCAGCATTAATAATCAATAATCATGATCACAATATTGCTAGAATATCAACTATAATTCTGATTTTACGCATATTAATCGTATGAATCAAGATTACATCAATGAATCAAACACTTTTCAACCAAAACCATCAAATACTCCACTAATCCATGTAAAAACGTAACCAAGCAAGTGCTTGGATAAGTACTCACAAATCATGATAAAAACAACAAAATAAACGAGATCTAAACTAAACATATTAATTTCAGTAAGTAAATACGGAAAGAATGTACCAAAAACCGGGTGAAAAACGAGATAAACCCGCAACCGAATGCTTTGATCCACTCCAATAGCTGAATGCTTCCCTAATCTACCGTAAACTAAGCTGAAAACATAAAACTACCAAACACCTACTAATCGCACTCTAAACTGTGTGAAAAAGTTCGTCTAAAAACTGCCTAAAGAAAAAAACGAAACGGCTGCTGACTTATATATTTTTCTGTGATCGCGGCCGCGCTGAGTGCATCGCGGGCGAGATAACAAGCATGGGCGCGTTCTGGTGATCGCAGGTCAGCGCGGTCGCGCTGATATGGTCGCGGCCGCGATCAGGTCAACTCGGTCAAAGTCAACAGGATTCCAAGCAAGATCGGGTCAGCCCGTAAATTTGACGAATAAGCTCCATAATCCATTCTTTTCCATTTTAGGCAACCTTCGAACTGCGAAACACATAAATGGATAAATCAGAGTCGTATTTAAACAATTCAAGGCAAAAATAACCCAAATCCGAGGCAAAATATGACTGAAAAATATGTACAAAATATGTCATAACAAATAACCCCACACTTGAGCGTTGTTTGTCCTCAAGCAAACCTGCTCAAAAAAATATCCTAAACTAAACATCATTTCACATACCTCTCTCAGATATATTGCGCATCTAGACTCTATAACAATAAAGATCCGTGAAAGAAAGTAATAGAAACTAACAATCACAAGAATGAGCTATCTAAACCAAGAGACGCAAAAAACTATGAAATAACATGTCAGATACTTTCGAACCTAGCAGCATGAACTAACACCTCACAAGGATATCACTCAACACTCATTCGTGTATAGGCTAATGTGTATATATGCACAAACATCCACTCGGTTCCAAAAATGTCAACAATAATAGCATAGGCTTGAAAGTAAATCACATCTTCATCACATGTAATGAAAGCTTAGCACATAAAGGACTTAAGGGATGTAAGGGGGCTTAGGCTAAGGGAATGGATAATATGGGAAAAATCGGTGTAAACAAGAATGGAAATGATCTGATTAAAGAAACAGCAGCTAAACATAACTAGAAGTAAAACTGTACTGAATGAGAACCATAAAAACAAAAACTTAAAGCTATCTACACACAGTACCGAGGCATCCCTCAACTGGAATATAATCATCATAATTCCAAGGAATTTATTATTTCTTTTCTTTTCTTTTCTCTTTTTTTTTTATTTCTTTTCTTTCTTTCTGCTTTCTCAGAATAATATCCTTGGATTCTAAGACCATATAAGCTGTCATGACCGAAGCTCAAAAACCACTGTCAATACATAACTAGAATCGGTGATCAACGATTTAGATCAGCAAAGACCGTATGAAAAAGCAACGGGGAGCACCATAAAGCTAACATACTCTCAAAATACTCAGACATATGCATAAATGCTCAATAACGTAAACCAAACAAAGACAGACAAAAACTACTGCTGCTTCTCAATCAAGATCCCAAATAAGGGTAAAAGCAAGCAAAAAGGCTAATAAAGGCTAAATAATGGGGGTGTCGCTGAAATGAAAGGTAAAAGGCTCAAAAAGGGTGACTATGGGAAATAAAAGGGTGAAAGATGAATAAAAGACATCTAAAAATGGGATCTCCTAAAGTTGCCTTTATATGTGTGCTAAATTTTCAAAAATTGTGATTTTGACTTGTATTTAAACTCAAGTTCTACTTTTATTGGTCGACACAGGCATAAACACACATCAAACGAAAATGAGCATAATAATGTAGCTATATGGCTCAAAATCTCACGCAGAGAATGTAAAGGGTAATATGCGTTATATCCATGCTATTTCAGTTCACAAAGTCACAACATGTCATCAAACGTCTCTCATTGTTCAAATAACATCAAACTCACAATTATAGTCTCGCAGATAGTCCAAACAGAACAATATTACTAAAGAGTCTAACGCACATCAAAATGAGAGATAAATATGAAATTTTGCTAAGTATAAGATTCAAATGCATAAAATGCATTAAAGTAGGCTAACTTTGGACAAGCAACTCAAAAATGCCAATTTTTTATCAGCCCACCCCACACTTAAAATACACAGTGTCCTCAATCTCAATCAGTAAGCACAAGTATGGAAATGAGCGATAAATAAGAACAGAAAACTCCTTGAATCGCTGAAAACTGCCAGGCGGATCTAGACTGATGAAGCTAACTGAGTGCCAGCAAACATCACTGCCATGGTCCGGCCTCGACTGATCACAACCACAACAACCACAAGAAACATCAGCAGCCATAACAGAAATAAGAAAAGTAAATGCGGAATATATACATCACAACTACAACTAAACCTGCTATAAAGTAAATAAATACATGCCAACAAAAATAAAATAGAAAAGAACAAATAACCAAGCTATAAAACTGCAACTACTCTGGAGGAGGAGGATCCTGATGCGAACGAAACGCACGCGAATACGAGGGCGGGCCTGAGAACGCTGAGGCTCGGGGGACGGACTCCGCCGACTGGTGTGCGAGCTGGAAGCACCAGGCTGGGAGGCAGGAGATTGAATAAAGATATCTGTCTGAAATGGCTCAGACTCAGTAGACGAACGGTGTGGAGAACGGTAAGGCTGGGTAGTAGTGATAGTGGCGGGGGTAGGGACAATAGGGGTGTCAAATGGAAGGGTAGGGGGAAAAGAAGAAGAAGATGGAAAAGAGAAAGGGAACGGAGGGGGAAGGGAGGAAGACGGGGAAGAAAATGGCCGGGGGCGGTGGCGGGGGTTAAGAAGAGGGGACGAATAGTCATAAACGTAAGAAGAAGAAGGAATGAGGAAGCGACGAGGAGGAGGTGGGGGAGGAAGATGGTGGGCTCTGGCATAATCTGAATCGATGAGGAAATAATGGTGATCATCTAACTCAGCTGCGAGACCAAGAAGGACACCGCCCTGAGTCAAAGGCGTCGACGCATCAATCCTCATCGGGAAAACAACGGGGGGCATATCGGAGGGGGAAGGCTCAGGAGAGGAAGAATGTGGAGGCTGGGAAGGTAAAGGGGAAGTGGTAACGGGTGGGGGTGAAGGTGGAGCTACCGAGCCCTCCTGGGCAATCTCCACCTCATCAGCCTGAGGCTCCATCTCATGCTCCTCCATGGCGTCGGGATTAACCCAACCCACGAGACGTCGGCGATCGGCCGTCAGCATACCCATCGTAGCCAAAGAGTCAGTCCCATATACCATCCTCTGTGCCTCCGGGACAACTGTCAACCCCTGCTCAACAGCGGCATCAGCAAAAACACCCAAGTTACGCGCCAACCGCGTAATATACACCCCTCCTACCATCGGGCTCGATCTGACGCAACCTGCGGCTCCCACAAAAAACACAGCTAGCCAATACGCAAACTGTATAGTACAATCTCGATCAAGTAGCCTGCTGAGCATCATCAGATCCCGATGTGAAACTGTGCCCGGCTCCTTCCGGCACGCGATGCTGGAAGCTATGATACGAAAAACGATCCGAAGCATCGGGTCACGAAAGGCTGTCGCCTTCGAGCTGGGTCGCGCACCTCATCTACTGTATACAGCCCTGAGAGAACGCCAAACTCCCAAAGAGAAATACGACGCTCAACGCCACCCAGGCGAAAACTGATCGAGGAAACCTCATAATCAGATCCCGAGGCGTCAAAAAAGTACGTCGACAAAAACTCTAAAACGAGCTCCCGGTAAACTGGCTCCTCAATCTCCAGCAGCCGCAACAAGGCAGGGGGTCGGGAAGTACTGATCGGAGGGTGCGCCAAGATCCCTCGGAGATGAGTAGCAATGCCTAGCGACTCCATCGCGCCCCATGCCACTCCATAAGTAGGTGCCAATGCCTTGGTCTCAAGGCGCGAAAGCTTCGCCCTGTCCTTAGGGTCCCCAAAGATAAGAAATCGATGGGGTCCCTCAGGAGGACGACGGCCTCCGTCACCACCACCAGGAGGGGGCGGGGGCAGGGGCAGGGGAGCAGCAGCAGCCTCAGCCATGGCTATCTGCAAGAAAAAGAATAAACAATATAAATGAAATATGCTAACATGCAAACAAAGATAAACTACTATAACCCCCTAAAAGCCTAAAAATATTTGAAATTAAGAAACCCTAGAATAAAACTAAAAATAAAGAACAAAGAAAAATAAAGAAAGAAGGAAAACGTAAACTAAATTTGAACCTAAGAAAACCTAAAGATCACCTAATATAAGGAAATAAAACCCTAAATAAATCCTAAACAAACTAAATGAAGAAAAATAAACTGAAATAGAGACTAAAATAAAAACCTAAGTAAAAATAGAAAGAGAACTAAAACTAAAATAAAGCTAAATTTCAAAATGAAAAGCTTATAAAAAGAATTAATCTACGAAACTAAACTAAAGAAATCGCCTTAAAACGAAAACTAAAAACTAAACTAAAAACTAAAAAGAAAAACTAAACTATCCTAAAACAAAATTGACAAAAATTAAATAAAGACTATATAAAATCTAAAACCTAAAAATTAGAAACTAAAATAAATTGAATTAACGATAAAAATTTAGTAACAAAAACTAAACTACTTAAAAACTAAAATTGAAAACATTCAAAACTTAGAATTAAAATCAAAGAAAAAAATTAGATTAAAACTAAACTAAAGTTTAGCTAACAATCCTAAATTATAAACCTAAAATAAATTTAACAAATAACAAAAATGTAATTATTATTAGAAAATTAATTATTAATACTTTATGTATTTATTTTTATTTTTTATTTTTTTAATTTCGGTCGCGGTCGCGACCGCGATGGCAAACTCGGCTGCGATGGAAACACGACCGAGAACCGATCTGCGATTACCCGCGATCAAAACCAGAGACAAGAACCAATTTATTTCAACAGTTTAACCGAGATAAGCATGTATTGAACTAAAAATTAATAAAACTAAAGCATTAAGTAACCTAAAAACCCTAAATGAGCATAAAATGAGATGAACACAGACAAAGGTTTCGAAATCGAACATTATTGAAACACGAAGTATAACAAGCATGGCATAAACAAAAATGAAATGAAAACGAACTGAATATCATTTCAACTGATATCTAAACCCTAACTAAGATTATAGAACTGAAATACCGTAAAAAGCACTAAGAATCACGAATGTAACCACCAAAAAGCAACTTAATAATCGATATAAACTCAAGATTAAAAGGAGTTACCTGATTATTCGGAGGGACTCGAACAGAAAAACAAGGAGAGATGAGAGAATCGCCAAATAATCGAGGGGAAGAAAATCGCGAAAGAACGCAAAGAACGCGGAAAGAAGAAAAATGAATCCGCGATCTGTTCTTTATATAGCAAAAAGGCAGCGCGGGCGCGTTCAACCAAGCGCGGCCGCGATGAAAGCAGATATTTTTATTGTTTCCTGCTCATTTGAGCGCAGGCGCGACCATTCGAACGCGGTCGCGATGACCAGAATTTCAGAATTATTACATCAGTTAGAATTAAGCAAAGTCCAGAGACGTAAATCTCCAAATTCAACCTAAATGACCTAACCAAATCAGTTATTACTCCACACTAGATTGGAAACAACCTTCTAACATTTATCAAAACTTTAAACTTTTATTGCGACTTCAATTTCAGCTCAACTTTTAACGAAACTTAAGACTAAAATTAAAGACAACGCATGCGACAATTGCTAAGCAATTATGATAAAATTAAAGCTCATCACATTTCCAAATAGCTAGAATAAGCCAAATGGACAAAAGCAAGAGAATTTATGAAATGCAATTGAATTAAAACAATGAACTAACTAAATGCAAAAGACTATGAAATGAAAATTGCAGAGTTGACTTTTAAGAAGTCAAACTGACTTCACAGTTTTATTGAATTTAGCACCCGAAAACCTGAAATAACGAAACAACGAACCAAGTGAGTCAAAGAAGCTATAATTAAGCTTTATTTAAGCTAAACAGTAAAAGAAATTAAGCTACGAAACGCAAGTAATTGAGAATTTAAGTATGCTAAACAAGACTCAAAAAGTTAAAAGGCATTGCAAGAAAAGAAATAAGCACGTAAACTTTGAAAACAACGCCACTACATCAATTATGCAATCCTAAGACACATATTCAATGAAAAGAAGACTTATTTAATCTAAAACAGTCAAAAACATGAAATAAGAACTCAAAACAACCAGTCTTTGAAAGACTTCAACTTATGAACAGGCATAAACAAAAGACATAGCTAACTATAAACAATAAAATAGAGTGATTATTATCGACGGGGTGCCTCTCGCAAGCGCTAGAATGCAATCTCGAGCCTCCAGCTAGACTCGGCCCCAAGGTAATCAAACTGAGACGGGGGCCAGGCTAAGTGTAGCCTCACAAACCTGCTCGATGGATGAATCAGTATAGAGCTTTAGTCGGTGCCCATTTACTTTAAAATTTCTCGATGAATGCTCTAATTCGACCGTCCCATATGGGAACACTTGGGAAACAGTAAATGGTCCCGACCATCGAGACTTAAGCTTACCAGGAAACAGCTTCAAACGTAAATTGTACAATAGCACCTTGTCCCTTATGCTGAATTCCTTGGTATATATCTGCTCATCATGCCGTCTCTTCATCCTCGCCTTATAGATTGACTCATTCGTGTAGGCGTCCTCCCGTAGCTCTTCCAATTCATTTAGCTGCATCTTCCTTTCATTACCTGCGCTTGACAAATCAAAATTAGACCAACGTAAAGCCCAATATGCCCTATGCTCTAGCTCGACAGGAAGGTGACACACTTTGCCATAAACTAGCCTATAAGGTGTAAGTCCGGTAGGCGTTTTGTGTGCAGTCCTAAATGCCCAAAGCGCGTCGTCGAGCTTGTCAGCCCATCTACTCCTATGCTCACCTATTGTTCTCTCTAAGATACGCTTGAGACCACGGTTGGTCACTTCAGCTTGGCCATTTGTTTGCGGATGATATGGAGTCGCTAATCGGTGAGTAACTCCATATTTCTCCAAGGCCTTAGAGAACTGTGAATTGCAGAAATGCGTACCTCTATCACTAATGATAGCCTTAGGAGCACCGAACCTGGAAAATAGCTTTCGCAGGAAGGAAACGACTACACGTGCGTCATTAGTGGGGAGCGCCTGTGCCTCAACCCACTTCGACACGTAGTCGACATCAACAAGGATGGACTTACACCCACGAGAGGACGGGAATGGTCCCATGAAATCAATACCCCACACTTCGAATATCTCACATATCTGAATGGTAGTGAGGGGCATCTCGTGGCGATTCGATATGTTTCCACTCCTCTGACAAGCATCACATGCTTTCACAAAGTCCCTAGCATCCTGAAAGATCGTAGGCCACTAGAATCCTGCATCAAATACCTTCCGAGCTGTGGTATTTGCATCATGATGTCCCTCGGTGGGACCGATGTGGGATGCGTATAAGATCTGCATAGCCTCATCACCATGAACACAACGCCGAATAATCTGATCAGCACAAACTCGGAAGAGGTAAGGGTCATCCCAAAAATAATTCTTCACATCCTTGAAGAATTTCTTTCGTTGCTGATGAGTTAGTCCTTTGACGAGCACATTACCCACCAGATAGTTTGCGTAGTCTGCAAACCAAGGGCATTCGTCAACTGTATGTGCCGAACAAAGGGACTCATCTGGGAAAGACGCCTTAATCGCAGAATCATCAAGAGGAAGAAGTGAAGGATTCTCTAAACGACTTAAGTGGTCGGCAGCTAAATTCTCGGCCCCATGTTTGTCTTTGATTTCGATGTCAAACTCCTGAAGGAGCAGAATCCATCGAATCAGACGGGGCTTGGCATCCTGCTTCTGAAAAAGATATCTCAAAGCAGAGTGATCGGTGAACACCACTGTCTTTGAGAGGATCAGATAAGACCTAAACTTCTCAAATGCATATACTATTGCTAGCAGCTCTTTCTCAGTAGTAGTATAATTTCGCTGAGCATTAGTGAGGGTCTTGCTAGCATAGTATATAGCATGGAAACGATTTTCCTTCCTTTGCCCCAACACTGCCCCCACAGCATAATCGCTGGCATCACACATCAACTCAAATGGTAACTCCCAATTGGGGGCCTCCATGATGGGGGCAGAAACAAGCTTTTCCTTCAGAGTATCAAAGGCATGCACACACGAATCATCAAAATCAAATGTGGCATCCTTTTCCAAAAGTCTTGTCATGGGACGGGCAATTAATGAAAAATCTTTAATAAACCGCCGATAAAAACCTGCATGCCCAAGGAAACTTCTAACCGCTCTAACAGAAGTAGGGTGAGACAGCTTAGAAATCGTCTCTATCTTAGCTCTATCGACCTCAATACCCTTAGCAGAGATTTTGTGCCCGAGAACAATTCCTTCTCGCACCATAAAGTGACACTTTTCCCAATTGAGGACCAAATTGGCCTACTCACACCAGGCAAGCATACTATCTAAATTTGCAAGGCACGTAGAAAAAGAACTACCGAACACAGAAAAATCATCCATGAACACTTCCACACTCTTTTCAAGCATATCATTAAAGATAGCTACCATACATCTTTGGAACGTCGCAGGCGCATTGCATAAACCGAATGGCATACGCCGGTATGCGAACGTTCCGTAGGGACATGTGAAAGTGCTCTTGTCCTGGTCCTCGGGGCTGATAGGGATCTAAAAGTAACCCGAAAAACCATCAAGGAAACAATAGAACTCACTCCCTGATAATCTCTCGAGCATCTGGTCAATGAAGGGCAATGGAAAATGATCCTTACGGGTGGCATCATTGAGTTTGCGATAGTCGATGCAAACTCGCCATCCGTGACCGTCCTCGATGGAATCAATTCATTCTTATCATTAAGAACGACGGTCATCCCCCTTTCTTTGGGACCACGTGAATTGGACTAACCCACGGCGAGTCAGAGATTGGATATATCATACCAGCATCAAGAAGCTTAAACACTTCCTTCTTGATGACCTCGTGGATTTTTAGATTGACCCTCCTTTGGGGTTGAATCACAGGCTTGAGATCCTCTTCCATCAGAATCTTATGAGTACAATAAGCAGGACTGATACCCTTGATATCAGAGATTTTCCATGCGATGGCCTGCTTGTGGGATTTCAAAACCTGGGTCAATCTCGCTTTTTCATCCGGTGACAGGTCTTTGGCTATAATGACCGGAAGCTGAGATGACCCCTCCAGATAAGCATACTATAAATGCGCTGGTAACTCTTTCAACTCAAGAGTCGGAGGGTCTTCAATCGAGGATTTGGCTTTGATACTTTCCTTCGGATCTAACGTAACAATCTCCCCATGAGCAGGAGATGTCTCTATCGCGCACAAAGGAAAGCTATCAATGGAATCAGAGAGACATATAGAAATATCAGAATTAAGAGATAATGGGCATAGAGACATATCATCATCGATAGACTCGCCATCTTCAAAAGAAGTGGATCTCTCATACCCAATCAATAGAGACTTAACAAGCGTCTCATCATCAATCTCAGAATGCATTTCTCGATCAGAAGAGCTATAGGATCGAACAAAGCAAATCAACTCCACAGTGTCATCAGCTCTCTACATAGCTTTGTCAACATCAAAACTGACATGCTCATCTCCCACTCTAAGGGTCAACATCCTGTCCAAAACATCGATCATCGCACGGGATGTCGCTAAAAATGGACGCCCTAAAATGAGTGGAACAGAGCTGTCTTCGTGCATATCCATAATGACAAAGTCTACGGGAAATACAAACTTATCAACTTTCACCAGCATGTTCTCCGCGATTCCCCGAGGAAATTTCACTGATCGGTCTGCCAACTGAATACTCATACGAGTGGGCTTCGGCTCTCCGAGAACGAGTCTAGCATATAAATATGTGGGCATAAGATTGATGCTAGCTCCTAAATCAGCGAGGGCATTCGCAACATGCAAATTACCAATATGACATGGTATGGTGAAACTGCCCGGATCATCTTGCTTGATTGGAAGCTTGTTTTGGAGCACAGCTGAACACTCGGCGTTCATCTCTACTGTGTCCAAATCATCAAGCTTCTTATGCTTTGAGAGCAGATCCTTTAAGAACTTCGCGTAGTTCGGCATCTGAGCAATCGCATCGATGAAAGGAATATTTATATGTAACTGTTTGAACAATCCAAGGAATTTGCCGTATTGCTTATCCTTGACTTCCTTTTGCAATCTCCTCGGATACGGAATAGGAGGCTTGTAAGGACTAACTGTAGGCATCACCGAAGGTGGGACGTGTGCGGTACTTGGTGTACTAGGAATGTGCACCTGGTCCGTAATAGTCTACGGATCATCCTCAAGAACTACAGAATCAATAGGGGGAGAAGCAGAATGGGGAGGAAGTGATGGCCCTACAGTCTCCTTACCACTACGCGTGATAATCATTTTCGCTTCAGCCTTCGGATTTGACACAGTATCACTCGGAAGACCACCAGGCTGTCGCTCATTCTGTGCTTTAGCAATCTGTCCAATTTGGACTTCTAAATTCTTTATAGCAGCCTGTTGGTTCCTCGTGATAGTCTCTTGGTTAGCCATGAACTTCATCATCATATCCTCTAAATTCGACCTCTCTTGTGGCTGTTGTGCAGCCTGAGGACGTGGAGGATTCTGATATGCGCTACCAGACTGGCCATAGAATTGTTGTGGACGAGTATGCTGCTGAAAATGACCATGGGAGGAAGAAGAAGATTGCCCCTGGTTATACCCTTGATGAGAGGAAAATTGGGGTCTCTGAAGCATATGCGGTCTCGGATTCATGAAACCAGGAGGTGGCTGATTCTGGGAATAATTTGGATAGTTCGGGTTCGGGTGAGCATACTTATACATGCCACCTCCAGAATCGCCAGATGAATAGTAAACCTCCTCTTGATTGGGGTAAGAGTAAGGCGCCTGACACTCATAGCTCGAATGTGGGCCACCACAAGCATCACATGATGGATACACAGCTTAGACGGGAGCTGGCATGGCTTGTGGTTGGCTACTCTGCGTGAGCTGCTCAATTTTTGCTGTGAGTGCGGCTATTGCAGCGGCTTGCTTGGAATCTGAGGCTCCCCATCCGAAGTACTCACTGGGTGTCTGATGCTGACTCATTACCAAGTTATCTAAAATCTCAACAGCCTCCTCAGGTGTCTTTCTATAGACAGATCTACTACAAGCGGAATCAATCAAAGAATGATACATCGGGTGCACACTTTCATAGAAGACTTTGACTCGATGATTGAGTGTCAGATTATGGTTTGGACACTTCATGATAGATTCCTTGTACCGATCCCATGCATCACGTAAGGACTCTTCAGGTTTTTGCCTGAATCCCAAGATTTCACTCGTTAGCTGAGTGGTACGTGAGGGTGGACAGAACTTCGATAAGAACTGTGTCTCCATTTCATCCCAGGTATGAATTGAATTGGACGGAAGGGCATCATACCATGTGAGAGCACGTCCAGTAATTGAGTACGGGAATAGCATCAATCGAATTGTCTCTTTCGGGACTTGATTCACCTTATACGAACCGCACGCTCTCCTGAATTTCTTCAGGTGTGCGTAAGGATCCTCAGATTCTATCCCACAATACTGAGTATTATTTTGAACTAAAGTGATGAGACTGGACTTTAGCTCAAATATTACTGCATCAAAACCTGGGATGACAATGGCACCTTCCGAGTCGTCGGTGACCGGTCGGTTCAGCTCAAGCAGGGTGCATCGGTCGCCTATGTTTGGCTCAGAAGAATTATCGTAGGGAGATAAAGAAGAAGATGAATCAGATGAAGGCGAAGAGGGAGAGATTGGAGGTAACTCAACAACTAAATCAATATGACTTCTGTCAGCCAGCGGAGGGATAGGTTGGTCAGTAAATTCAGATGAGCTAGATAGAATCTCAATGAAAGGATGAGAAGGATGGCGAAGATGGTTGTGAAAGGTTCTTTCAGGTTCGTTGTATGGACTTACAACATGCGGATTGGAATACCGAGTCATAAACCATTCACAAACACTGAGAGGGCGGATAGAATCGATATAGGATAGGAAAAACAAGAAAAGAACTTCCAAGGGATAAATCCCAAAAGAAGGGTCGGCTAATCTACCAGCTAAACCTTTTCACAATATCTCTAGCCGTTCCCCGACAACGGCGCCATTTGATCTATACGCGGATTTGGCAATTTAAATCAAAAGAATGAAGAAAGCCTAAGTTATACCAAATACCACTGGCAGTGTACCAGTCGTAGATAGTATAGCTAGAAGCTGACCTCGGGAATTATCGAACTCAGGGAACGGCACTAAGGATCGAGATACCGATACTAAGATTATCACTAATATCTAACCATTGATAAGGGTTGATGATGATTTATAACCCTAATTACTTAAAACTATACTATCTAACAGATTACGACAATTTATAGAACCAAATGCTAAAACAGATTTATATCAGATATATATTAAAAACAACACTCACTTGGATACGTCTTTTAGGATTAATGGAGTAAAATGGTGTAAAAACACTTAAGATGTTTTTGGTCAAAGAAAATTAAGTTAGAATTAAATCCAACCGTTTTAAATCTTTTAAGCTTAAGAGTTTGAAACTTTGATGTAAAACCGATTCATGGACATCTTTTATTAATTTTAGAAAATCAAGTATGGAATTCTCCAGTATTCCCCAAATTTCTAAAAATCAACAATAAATGTCTTTTACGATTAATTAAGTCAACTAAATCTAGCTTTTAGAGATTAAAACTGTCTACACGTCAAGCGCTCGGAAATAACTTTAAATATTCAATTTACCGCATAAACATCAATCAAGTTTAAGGAAATCAAATATTAAATTAATCCTATAATCACAATACTGTTAAGAATTAATTTGCATACAATGATTTCACAATTTATTAACTAATCACTATCTCATAATCACAATAATGCAAGAAACAGCAACCAATTAATAAATCACTTAAATTTGATTAAGTTTATAAAAATCAGCATTAATAATCAATAATCATGATCACAATATTGCTAGAATATCAACTATAATTCTGATTTTACGCATATTAATCGTATGAATCAAGATTACATCAATGAATCAAACACTTTTCAACCAAAACCATCAAATACTCCACTAATCCATGTAAAAACGTAACCAAGCAAGTGCTTGGATAACTACTCACTAATCATGATAAACACAATAAAATAAACGAGATCTAAACTAAACATATTAATTTCAGTAAGTAAATACGGAAAGAATGTACCAAAAACCGGATGAAAAACGAGATAAACCCGCAACCGAATGCTTTGATCCACTCCAATAGCTGAATGGTTCCCTAATCTACCCTAAACTAAGCTGAAAACATAAAACTACCGAACACCTACTAATCGCACTCTAAACTGTGTGAAAAAGTTCGTCTAAAAACTGCCTTAAAAAAAAAAACGAAACGACTGCTGACTTTTATATTATTCTGTGATCGCGGCCGCGCTGAGTGTATCGCGGGCAAGATAACAAGCATGGGCGCGTTCTGGTGATCGCAGATCAGCGCGGTCGCGCTGATATGGTCGCGGCCGCGATCAGGTCAACTCGGTCAAAGTCAACAGGATTCCAAGGAAGATCGGCTCAGCCCGTAAATTTGACGAATAAGCTCCATAATCCATTCTTTTCCATTTTAGGCAACCTTCGAACTGCGAAACACAAAAATGGATAAATGAGAGTCGTATTTAAACAATTCAAGGCAAAAATAACCCAAATCCGAGGCAAAATATGACTGAAAAATATGTACAAAATATGTCATAACAAAGGTATTGTAAAATATTTTTTGCCGAGAAACGTTATGTAAAATTCTATTTTGGCCGAGAAAGAATACGAAATTCAAGTTTTAGGCCAAGAAAGATAATCAAATATTATTTTTTTACCAAAAAAGGGAGCATAAAATTAAAAATTTACCTTCTTAATTGGTCATCAATACCCTTTTTTGTCAAATTTCAATTTTATGTTATCTTTCTTGGTCTAAAAAATTTTACATTACCTTTATTGTCAAATTTTGAATTTTATATTACCTTTCTTGGTAATTTTCCTAATAAAAAATAATGAATAGTAAACTTAAATCACATGAAATGAATTAGTAAATTTAAATCAAAATTTACATAAATTTACAATTTATTAACGTAATAAAATGGTTTGATGGAAAAGTAAAAATAATAAAATTATACAAATAGTTTAACCAACAAAATATAAATAAATAAAACATTAAATAAATTGAACACATAAAAAGATACATAAATTAACTAATTAAGTATATAAATAAAAATAATTTTTAGTAAATAAATATAGATCTATTTTACAAAATAAATAAGTATAATTAATAATAATATAAATAATAATAATAAGAGTTAATTACAAAAATGGTCCGTGTGGTTTGTATCAAATTTTGTATTTGGTCCCTGAACTTTTCATTTTGTAAAATTGGTCATTATCATCAAGGTTTATTTATAAAATTGGTCCCTTATCCATTAACTAATATTTAAAATACTCATTTTGCCCTTGTTTATATTTATACATTTTAGCCTTTAGTTACAAATTATTAACAACTCTTTTAATAAAACAAATAGATATAAAAATATAATAAAAGTATTAATGTTATAAATCCGTTAGAAACAATTAACAAATACAATAAAACATTTCGAATAATGTTTTAATCTCGTTTTGCATAACTTTATACTTTACACATTGTATTTTTTATGGTAAATATATATACCATTTTTTTGAACGAAAACATTTCGAATTAAATTGGTTCATCATTTTTCGTTTCGTTAAATTGGAAATCGGAATTGTTAGTCATTTTTCTGTTAAAAACATTAAAAATTTGTTTATCACGTTTGGTTAAATTGAAAATTGAAATGGTTGTTCGTTTTTTCCATCGAAAATACTTAAAATTAGATTGATTGGTCTTTTTTTACATGTAGTTAACCATTTTGCTCGAAAAAATCAAATGGTTTATCATTTTTTAATTTTATTAGTTTTTGTTTGAAAAAAAAAAACAAACCATTTCGGTCGTCAAATTAACTAAATGGAAAAAACAACCACTACATCTAGTTTTAATATTTTTTTATCAATTAAAAAAATTAAAAATTTCATTTTTTATTTAGGGTTAAGTGTTAATTTAACCATCCAACTTTTAGATTTTTTTCGATTTAGTCATTAAACTATTTTTTGTCTCGATTTAGCCACTAAACTATTTTTTGTGTACATATTTAGCCACTAAACTTTCTTTTTACCGATTTAGCCATTGAAAATTGTCCCAATTTGGCCACTAAACTATCATATTTTGTTTCGATTTAACCATTAGTTTTATTCATTTTTCCCAAAATAGAACATTAAACAAAGTTTAGTGGTTAAATCAGGACAAAAAATAGTTTAGTGGCTAAATGAGACAAATCTGAAAGTTGGATGGTCAAAATGGTACTTAACCCTTTAATTTAACCAAACGCAAAAACGGCCAACCTGTTTAGTTTTATATATTTTAGCTCGGTTAAAACAACGAACCATTTCGATCTTAAATTTAACCATTGAAAATAATGCCAACTGATTTAATTTTAAATGTTTTCGCTCCGAGAAAAAAACACGATCTCCGATTTTTAATTTAATCAAACGAAAGAACAATGATTCATTCTCTCTCTCTCTCTCTCTCTCTCTCTCTCTCCCTATATATATATATATATATATATATATATATATATATATATATATATATATATATATATATATATATATATATATATATATATATTGTAACACCCCTCCCGATCCCAGAAATGTCACGTCATTTCAATACACAGGTGGCAATACGCATACTGTAGACTCGAATAGCACATAACACGCATACACATAGCACATACACACATCACACTCCCTATCGCTGGCAATCAACAACATAATTCAGGTATGAACACACAGTATGAGATCTGCAGCCCTGCACACAGTATCACTGAGGGGACCCTTCCCCGGCTAACGACCGAGCGCAACTGTGGCTAGCAAAAACCCTGTAGCACGCGCGCAAACCGGCTACAGGCCCTGCAGTGTATACGCGCCCCAAGGACTGTTAGAGACAGTCTACCCGCACGATCACCCATCGCGAATCACCGTCCGTATGGAACTCATCACGGACTCCTGGACTGGATCACACCTCATGCACATATATCACGTATGTAAGGACAGAATCATACCTAAAGCCCGTGTCCCTGTCTCATACCCATTACATAATATATGCACACAGTACTCGCTACACGGTTATGACTCTCAAAATGATCCCTGGTTTAAAAAGGACTCGAGTACTCACCTGTCTATCGAACAATCCGTCTCAAGTCCCGAACTCTACGATCTCTGATCCGGCTCACCTCGCGGTCGGCTCGTCCTTGTAATCACACGGATCTCAAAACACATATAACCGACTCACAATGAAACCATAGCCGACACGAACTCAAAACGATCTCAACGGAATCCCGAACTCCAATCAATATATAAAACAAACCCAAACACGACTCCTTAACTGAACTGAAACCGACACCCAATCCCAAACGAACCCCGAAACCTAACTAAGACCCGACCCGAAATCCCAACAAAACCCAACCTGAAAACCCCGAGTACAATCCGGCCCAGCAGCTGACCGCGCCGCCCTAGCCCTCGTCGCGCCGCGCTCCCTACAGGTCGCGCCGCGACCGCACGCCTGCGTCCATCCTTGTTCCTCGATTTCCAGGTCTGTCCAAGAGGTTAAACCTCAACTCCAATATATTCCCAAAATCGTTACATATTGGCCTCTTACACACCTCATAGCCATTCCTCATGATTTCATAACATATAACACAAATTTTAGGAACCAATTCTTAAGTTTCTTACCTCTTGAGCTCAAGAACTCCTCAAAAATGGAGATGGTGAGATTAATCCTTAATTTCAGCAACAAACTCTTGATTTAAGAAGGCTTTTGGCTGCTGGAACTTACACGAACACACACACACATACACATACAACACCTTAGGGCTCCAAATGAAGAAAAGAATGAAGGGGGGAGGCACGTTCATATATCTTTCTATTTTAGGCGGTCCCAAACTATAAGGTCTCGTATTACACAGATCTATCTAGACGCGACACACACCAACGAGTGCGGAATCCTCGTTAGCGGCTTGACGGATATAACACTCACACGGAACACGGAGACTACCATAACGCTGTACGATCGACCACGAACGAACCTACGTGATGATTCTTTCCAAACGAACACAATATCAACTGATAAACTTGAGATCGCCTTTTGCTAATTGCTCACACGAATTCTGCAAAAGTCTAATAATTATTCGAGTTAATCCTTAATTATACTGATCAATTCGAGTTTGTCATGGGACAAACTCGAATCCAGGCCCAAGGCCCATTCGAATTTGTCCTCATGACAAATTTGAATTTACCTTCAATGTTAAATTCGAATCCATGCTAAATTCGAATTTCACATGACAACTTCTATTTAATTATATGTTTTAACTTATTTTTAAATTAATCTTTGAAATTTATGTTAGAACTTCTTGTAATACATTACATCAAGTTCAAACATACAATCAATAACTATCAAACACATATAAACACATATATCAAACACTAGTTCACATTCAAACCTTGTAACATGACTAATACAAAATGCTAACTTCTTTAGACTGCTATCGTCACACAGGGTGTACTAACAGACTCCCCCTTGACGATAGCTTCTAATTATTTACATTTTGATTAAGTAATAGAACTATATATACTGCTACCGGCATATAAACCTGCATCTATACATACTTTCACTACCTTCTGGTACTTCCTGGCATCAGACCTCCAACCTTCATGGAAGAAGATAGGCTGATCATTCAGCTTCTGCAGGTCGTCCTTCGATAGATTTATTAGATGCAACGGATCATACACTCGCAAAATTACTTTGCCTTATGTATCCTCCATTATTGCTTCAGCAGTTTCGTTATCTACGTACCACCATTTCATGTTACTCAGAACATCTTGTGGCATCGTCTTCATGGGCACTCTCTTCAAACACTTTACAGGCTTGTACACCATTCTGGCCCATGACCTACCTGTATGAGGATCTATTCTTGATATGTCCTCGACTCTCTTCCCAGTTCTTGGCTTGAGCCTTTCAAATTTCCCTGACCGACCCTCTTTCCTGAAAATCTTTGCAATTACTTCAGCATAAGGGTCCTCACGAATATTAATCAACTCTTTCCATGCCAATTCTTTCACTTCAACCTTCGGCAATGTATTGAAAACTTTAAGAGTTCGCCTTAGGTATTGAAGACCATCTCTCCTTTTCAATACAAACAGCTGCAATTCTCGGTCAAAGAACCAGCTTATAATTCCTCCTGAGAGATTTTCAGCCCCAGGAATCCTCATCTTCTTCTTCATGTTCGGCTTTTCTTCCTTTTGTTCCTTCTTGAACCACAAATTCAGTAAATCAACCCTGGAAGGCTCTTTTTCTGCTCTTTCAAGTTCAGAGTCTTCGACCGAGGCTATCTCGATCTCATCTATATCATTCACATTGTGATTATCTCGCACAAACAACTCTGTGATAGGTTGTGAATTTACGATCACCTCGTTGACATTATCGTCCTCGTCTTCTATCACTTCGTCGTCAGATCGCCAATCAACAATATCCTCCGGTACGAATTCTCCTTCTTCCAATTCCTCTACATCATCCTCAAAATCAAAATCCATTATTTCTTCCTCAATGTCTCTCAAGGCGTCTATCATATCAGTTTCATGAGACTTTGAAGAACCCGCCTCACCTCCTTCTCCTCCTTGAACATCAGCCTGACAAGGCTCCCCCTGAACTTCAGCATATAGAGCAGTAGGAAAATCTACTGGCTCATTCTCTTTCTGTGCATTGGGATCATCGCCATCGTCATCTCCATCATGTTGTTCCTCCGGATCTCTACAACTCGTCTCCCCCTGAGCCTTTAGATTTTTCAGTAATTGCTCAATGAGGGATCGCATCGATCGAATCTCCGCAGCTTGATCAGCAGCAAAAGTTTTAAGCTCAAGGTTTTCTTCCTCCATCTTTCCAACAGCTTTCTTTAACTCAGCATTTTCTTTGTCAATATTTGTGTTATGAGTCTTTATCTCACCAACGGCTTTTGTCAATTGAATGATTTGGACTTGCTGGAAGTCAACCTTGCTCCTCAGCTCAGAAAACCTTTGATTGTCCATGAAGGTTGATGATGTGGATGGTATAGCTTGGATGGGAGTTGGGATGATTGGTGGAGGAACGGATGTTTGAACAGGTGGTGGTTGTGGAATGGGTTCTGATGGTTGGGCAGAAGGTATTTCTGGCTCAGGAGCAGAGGCTGATGAAGCTCCCTGCATGAAGCGATGTCTCTTCGCTCTATGCCTCGGTATCAGAGGAGCTACCTCTTCTTCCTCAAAATCCGAGTCATCTGACTCCCTTGCAGCTCTTTTCCTTCTAACTCCTTCCTCAACCACAACTAATCTTGATCCATTTGTCCCTATGTGAATGGACGGATCTGCGGTCACTGTGTATGGGGCCTCAACTTCAATCTCTTCAACTTCTTCTGACTCAGAATCAGAAGATGGCTCAGCTTCGCCTGCTTCTTCAGGTTGATAATCATCAATCTGCTTAAAGATGTCAAGTTCTCCTTCTGAAGGTTCCAGAAGTTCTCCAACAAGCTCAGCAGTAATTTCCTCATTAGCATGCGGACCAGCTGCACAAATCTCTTCCAACGTTTGAAGTGTCGGATCAGATACATGTGGTGCATTTGAAGGACCAGCCTCTTCCGGCTCTTGCACTTGGCTTGTAGAAGGCCTAGCAGCCTGATTCAGGTGCTGCACATGACGGACCAGCTTCCTCTGGCTCCTGCATTCTGCTTGTCGAAGGCCTAGCAGCCTGATTTTGTCTCGCTCTCGGTCTTTGCCTCCTCCTCTGTTGCTGAGGCCTTGGTTGTGGCGGTTGCTGTTGCTGAGCCTGCTGTGGAACCTGTAAATCCCCTGCCCAGTTGGCACCTTCAGGGACTACAAAATCAGGATTGATCACTACACCAAAAAGAGGTGCATCCACAGGCCTAGCCAGTATTCTTCTATGAGCTGAGCAATCTGCAAAAATTCGTTTGTCTATGACAGCAACGCTTTGAATTTCGTTCAGCTGTGGCAGGTTTGGCAGGAAATGTTTGATCAGCATCATTACGAATCTTGGATAAAGCAGAATTCTTTCTCTGTCTGGAGCTGTTATTTGTTGAACAAACTCGGTGAAGAACATCTCTGAGAAGCTAAACCTTTGATTGTACACCAATGCTATCATCCCGGACTGAATCTTCGATACAATGTAATCGAAGCCTGCTTTCTTGGCAGCAAAACATACCGTAAAAACGTGTGCCAAATATCGCCATTGTCCTATAAGCCCACTCTTCATGTAAGAAGACTTAGTTACGTCCAGGCTATACCCCATTCTAACAAAAGCCACCCGCCTGATTGATAACGGGAAGTCAATCGACCCATTCTCTTGTTCTTGAGATCCCAGGTGCAACACTTGACGTAACATATCCGCTGAAAACACTAGAGGGTGTCCAGCGACCCTCGTCCTTAATACTGTCGGAGTAACAATACAGTCCACTTGCAAATGATCACAAAACTGACGAACGTAAGGGATGACTATCTGAATGTTATGGGATAGAGCATATGCAATCCTTGATCCAATCAGAAAATCACCATCTGGCGGTAGGCTTGAGCCTCTGGAATCGCATGGTCAGTAGAGATGACCATGTTATGCTTGGGAACAAAAATTCTATCTGCCATGTCTGCACAATACAGCATATAAGATATTAGAATTATTAAAAAGAAATAAACTTGTTTAAATTCAATTTTGTTTTATTTTGAACTTGTATAAGTACAAAAGCCAACACTTATGAATTTCCACAAGTTTGATTTAAATTTTTATCAAATAATTCGAATATAATGACAAACTCGAATGACAAATTCAAAGCACCACTCATTCGACATTTGTGACTTATTCGAGTTTAGTGACAAACTCGAATCTAGCCAAGAACAAACTCGAATGATTCGGTCACTTTAATCACAATACTCCAAGATTTTAACCATTTTAGACGTAGAAAATCACATCCATTAGTCCTAATAGGTTCTAATCAAAGATATTTGTAATCAATTTGACATTTTATCGGTTCAAAGTTTGTTATTTTGAACTACAAACTTTCCACCATTAAAACTTAAAAATCCTTTAATTTTGGCTCAAATGGAGTTTAAAACCACCTAAATCTTGTACAACATTATTGATTATACCTAGATTTGTTGGTAATCTCGAACACAAATGGACAAAAGTCGACAAATAGTGTGAAACTCGAAAATCGGCAAAGTCGAAGGAACAAAGTCGAAATCTCTCTGATAAACTCGAAGGTCAAAGTCGAAGGTAGGTGATTTATGACTATCACTGTTCACCTATTTATACCAACCTCCTTCGAGTTTGTGACCTTTCTCGAGTTTACTGTCAAACTCGAGGCCCTGCCAAATTCGAATGTATATTCGAATTTTGCTAAGACTCGAATTTAATCTGAAAATTTTGAAAATATTGAAAATCTTTGAAATGAATTCAACTTTTTCAACTTTTACAACCTTTTCGTGTAACGACATAAACTATGCCAAATCTTTTTCCCTAAGCACAAGATTTTCACGCAATGTTTATTTTATTCAACTAGGAATGCACCCTCAGTAAATTTTGACATTTTTCCTAAAAATTAAAAATAAAATTAAAATTAAAAAGAAAATTTTAAAATAAATTAAATTAAATTAAAGTAAAAATTGTGAACAAAAATTAAACTTAGACTAAACTACATTATTTAAAATTTACAACCTATACTAAAAACTTAACAGAATATTTTTGACGAGCATAGTCAAAGAAAGGTTCAATCAGATAGCGGCGTCAAATACGCACTTTCAGTACTTAAACTTTCACACTTAGGAATTTTTGATTCCTTTGATTGTTTGTCGTGACATACATTTCTAGCCGATTGTTGATATTATTTTCCCTTTAAACATGTTACATTTCGGAATATCCCTTGGCCTTTTTATTTTTCATGAAATTATCTTACGTGACTCATACATAGACATACTTTTATGATCAAGGCATACACACAACGATTTTAACTTTTTGGTATTTGCAAACTTTCTTTAAAAGGCAAACATCGGACACAGGTCTGTATTTACATACAACAAAGTGTCTTAGTTTGTCTTAAGGTTTATTTTTAAAGCTAGCAAGACAGCAGTGACAGGTCTGTACCGACGTACAACAAAGCGACATGTCTTGCTAACTCGAATCAAAACAGAGGCAACAGGTCTGTACTTACGTACAACAGAGTTACTTGTTTTGACTCTCGACTCAGTATAATTTTTTCTATTCTTTCCATTTTAAGATGTATCTGATGAAGCTATACATTCCCAGAAAGTTTGCATACCTCATTTATAATCAGTGTCTGTATGTCTCTAACATAAAAATTAAGACCGATTGGTCATACACCTAAGTTAGTGACACGTTTGACTTTTTCTTCAATATTTTATTAGCCTTGAGACTCCCTATATGTATTATGCCTACCAACATATCTAACTAGATAATGTATAACACTTAGAATTTTAGGTGCATTATGTGTGAAATCTAAACACTTAGAGTTTGTATTAACTGTGCTAATTCTCGTCACTTTGAACCTATGCATCTAAGACTTTAACTCTTTTTCCGATATTCTCTTTTTTTTTTTTTTGAATTTTTTATGGTTTTCTCTCGTTTTTCTATTTGTTTTTCATAAGTAATAGCAAGAAAATACTATAACCTACTAAAGTATCCTAAGTTACTAAACTTACTATAAGAAGAAAGAAAGACTACTACTATAAAAGGAAATAAAATTCTACTAAGGTCAATTCACTCTGGATTACGCATTCCATTTAGTTGAATCAAATACTCAAACCGTGACTTATCAAAAGCTTTGGTAAATAAATCAGCATTATTATCATCCGTTGCCACTTTTACCAGCGTTATTAAGTTCTTTTCAGCACAATCACGTATAAAATGATGCCTTATGTCTATGTGCATGGTTTTATTATGTTTAACTGGATTATTAGTTATAGCAATTGTAGACTGGTTATCTATCCTAATAGGAGCATGAGTGTAAGTCAAACCGTAATCTCGCAATTGTTGTTGTATCCACAGAACCTGTGAACAGCAACTACCAGCAGCAACGTATTCGGCCTCGCACGTTGACACGACTACCGAAGTCTGTTTCTTGCATTGCCAGGAAACGAGTCTCCCTCCTAGGAACTGACAACGTCCAGTTGTTGACTTGCGCGTCAAGCTGCATCCTCCGTAGTCTGAATCCGTGAACGCCTCCAATTCCAGATCACCCTCCGCGTGATACCAAAGTCCCAGCTTTCGTTTCGACTTGAGGTATCGTAGAATCCGCTTCAAAGCTTTCATGTGCATCTCTTTCGGATTATCTTGAAACCTAGCACAAATACAAACAGCAAACATAATGTCAGGTCTTGAAGCAGTTAAATACATAGGTGACCCAATCATGACCCAATATAACGTCGGATCCACATCGGTTTCACTTTCGATACCCGGTCCGAGATTGTGATTCACTTGAATCGGCGTGCTGAAATGAGCTGTCAGTTTTGTCCCTTCCATCCCGAAGTGCTCTAATATGTCGTAGACATACTTTTCTGATGGATAAACATCCCCTCCTTCTTTTGGTCAACTTGCAAACCCAGAAAGAAATTCAACTCACCCATTGCACTCATCTCGAATTTTGACTTCATCACCTTTTCAAAGTCCTTGCACATTTGCTCGTCTGATGATCCAAAGATGATATCATTGACGTACACTTGTACCAAGATGAAGTGTTCTCCTTTTCGCTTCACAAACAGTGTACTGTCTATCCTTCCTCTTTCGAACCCATTTTCTAACAGATGGCTGGACAGAGTCTCGTACCACGCCCTTGGTGCTTGATGCAATCCATACAGAGCCTTATCTAATCGATATACTCTGTCTAGATATTTCGGATCTGTAAACCCGGGCGGCTGCTCTACATACACCAGCTCCTTCACTTTCCCATAAAGGAAAGCACTCTTAACGTCTAGCTGAGAAACCTTAAATCCCTTGAAGGAAGCAAAATCCAGAAACAAACGAATTGCTTCCAACCTTGCTACTGGCGCAAACACCTCATTGTAATCGATTCCTTCCTCTTGGTTGAAACCCTTTACAACTAACCTTGCCTTGTTGCGAGTGACTATAGCCCGATCGTCTCTTTTGCACTTAAGAACCCATTTGGTTCCTATTGCTATTTCCCCTCGAGGTAATGGAACCAACTCCCACACTTCTAGTTTCCTAAATTGTGACAGCTCTTCCTGCATCGCTTCAACCCAAGAGTTATCTTTTAGTGCCATTTGCACGTTTTTCGGCTCTACTTGCGAGATGAAACAAGAATAGAGGCAGGTATGAAAGGCCTCGGAGTCATTTATCATCGACAACAACACAGTGTTGTTATTTAAACTACTCCTAGTCCTCACACCCGCATTAGGATTTCCTATGATGCTTTCTATAGGATGGTTTTTGTTGATCCTAGATGTCTCTATCTCGTCAACTCTCAGATTATCTCCTAAATTTGATCCTATTTCACCTAACGGGGGAACGACCTCAGATTCCACATTTTCTTCCTCGTGGAGAGTTTCCTCAGAGTTGGAATTTGTTGTCTGAGTCTGATTCTCATTTGTAGGTGCTTCTGAATCAGTGACTTCTGGAGATCCATCTTCAGTTGAAGTAGGCTCGGATGTTGATTGAAATGTGGTCCTCGGAAAGCGATGACCCTCGTCATTCAGATTCAACGTCGCCATGTCCTTTTCGATGGTACCTGCATTTTCATCCAAAGGAATGTTAAATGACTCAAACAGTTTGTCATAGTCAAATATCCATTCCGGACCTGTTTGGGGTTCATGTGTATAACTTGTGACTACAATGTTATACACAATCTCTACTGTACCATTAGTTTTGTTAAAAACCCGTTTGTTTGGTGAGTTCGGCACATAACCTAGGAAGTATCCTTCGTCAGCCTTTTCACCAAACTTAGGTTGATGTTTTGTTCTTAATAAAGCACATGGTACCCCAAAAGGTTCAAAGCCAGTTAAATTAGGTGGTCGTTTATTCAAAATTTCATAACAGGTTTTGTTCAAAGATTTGACAGTAAGGACCCGGTTTAAAATATGGCATGCAGTATTCACTGTCTCCCCCCAAAATTGATGCACTATGCCCTTTGATAGGCAATATACACCAATTACATTGTTTTTAAACTCAGTTCCGTTATCACTACGAAGCCGTTTAACCCTTGTTCCATATGAATTCTCCACTTGTCTAAGAACCCAATGAGCTTGGAAGCCGTCTCGTCCTTTGTACCTAGAAAGAAAACCCAAGAAAAACGTGAGTAATCTTCAGTAATAACTAAACAGTACCAACTACCACCTATACTCCTTTTGTTGATTGGTCTGAAGAGGTCCATATGCAACAAATCGAATGTGGCAGCGATGGAGTTCTGAGTCTTTGACTTGTGCGCCTTCTTATGTTGTTTGCCCTTCTTGCAAGGTAGACACTTATCCTCGAACTGAAAACTCTTCATAGGCACACATTGCACTAATCCATGTTTCGTAATATAGTTCATCTTTCTCAGGTGCAAGTTTGCCATGCGTCTGTGCCACAAAACCGACTCAGTCTCTGAAGCTTTAGATATAAAACAGATTGGTCCCATTGAAGATTCAGGCTTGTTCATGTCGAGCATACAGGTCATTCTTCCTTGGAGCCCTCATCAATATCCACTCTTCAGGTATCTTGAACCCCGGTTTTAGCACCAACGCCTCAGTATCAGTGAACAGCACTGAATTCTTTTTATCACAGATTTGAGACACACTAATGAGATTATGAACCAGTTTATCAACGTGATCAACTTGATCCAATTTGATCATCCCATTAGTGACTATTCCAGTACCCGTGATGTTGCCTCCCTTATTGCCCGCGAATGATACAAATCCCCGATTCCCTCCCTTGAAGTCTGTAAGTAGACTTCTTTCCCCTGTCATGTGCCTGGAGCATCCACTGTCGACGAACCATTTGTTGTTTAAACCTGTGGTTATCTCCTGCACATGAAAGAAAATAGGTTAGTTATCACGAGGAACCCAAGCCATAACTGACTTGGTAATACCATTCTCGTCCACATACTTATACTCTTTCAAATACCTATCTCTCCTTTCAGGTGACTTGGGTCTTTGAACTGGAGTTTGTTGTGGTGCCGAGTGATTTAAGTTCACTCTTTGCCTTTTTGTAGGCATTTGCTGTGGAGCTCTTGAATAATTACGATTATAATTCATTTCAGACTGATATCCCTGAGCTGTACCCGGTGTGTGATGTCTAACACGAGTGTGTGACCTAACCGGAGTGTAAGCTCTGCTAGGTGTTGTGCTCCTATATTTTTGTTGCAGTCCAGACCTAGATTGATTAATGACTCGATTTGGTGAATTAGTCCCTAATCACTTCTTTTGTTCCACCTTTCACCGGTATTTGTTTCACAGCAGTTTTTGTTGTAGCTTGCACAGTTTTCTCGGTACTCTGAGAACTACTAGTGCTCGCAACACTTGTAGAAGGCTTAACATGTTCAGGCTTTCCTGTCTTAGGTGTATTGTCTACTTTCCTATACGGACAGCTAGAAGCAACGTGCCCCCTTTCGTGACATCTAAAGCAAGACATTTTTTCAATTGACTTTTTGTGCGTGCCCTTTGATTTAGGTGTCTCACTAGTGTCTGGTACTTTTGGTGCATCTATAGTGAATGGTTCATCATCCTGATCATTGAAGTCAATTTTGTGTTTTCCTACAGGTGTATCATTAGAGGATGGCACAAATTTAACTTTCTTAATCTTAACATTAGTATCAGTCACCATAGTTGCATTTTCCTTTACAGGTTCAGACACTGGTTCCGGTATTTCTTCTAAGTCTACTGATTTCTCAGTTTTCTCCTGAGGTTGAGGTACATAGTTGGCATTGAAAGGAGGAGGACTCTCATGATATCCTAGACCTACAGGCTTTTTAGATTGACGTTGTGCATCTAAAATTTTCCCTAGGTTAAGAGATGAGTTCCTAAACTTTTCAAGTTTACTATTTGCCTCAGCTACCTTTATCTTAGACTCAGCTAGCTCTATGTCTTTGGTTTTCAGCTCCTTGGTTAATGCCTCAACATGTTCATACATGAGTTCTAACCTAACACACTGTTCGCTCAGTTTGTCATTTAGAACTATAACATCCTGTGCATCAGCCTTAAGCTTATCCCTAAGATCTTGCTATATATCTATCAAGCTAGCATTATCTGATTTTAATGTTTCATTTTGAGCAGATATGTTTTGATGTGATTCTAGTACTAAATTTAACCTATCGTTAGAAGTAACACATAAAACACATAACTCATGAAAAGAGAAAAGTTCAGACTTACCTTGTTATGATCTGATTCCACGTTGGCCATCTGAGCGGCAAACTCCAGGAGTGTCTGATCATCTGACTTCTCTACCCACATCGGACTGCTTTCATACTTATTGTTGTCCCTTGTGATCTGCTCTGCCCCTTCACATCCAGTCTCAGTCACTTCAGCCATAAAGGCTCTAGCGTTCGTTTCTGGATGTGTACTCCAGTCATAAGTGCCGTCTAGCTGTCTGTCTGATGTGACATTAGATAACAGACCAGCTATATTTGCTTGACTGGTTGAAGTACTCGGAAGATATCGTTGTTGTGATTGGTTCTGATACTGTCCCTAATTCTGATTCTGTCCCTGGTAATTTTCTACCTTCGGTCTCTGACACTCTCTAGCGAAGTGTCCTAACCCTTGACAGTTGTAGCATTTAACCTTTGACTTATCAAATCCAATCCTATTATTACTCATATTCAGATTTCTTCCCGTCCGTTTGATGAACCTCTTAACTCTATGAGATACCATGGCCAGTTGCCATTGTAGATCCATCTCTTCAAGATCGTCAGGGTCTACCTATTCATAATCTTCATCCCATAGCGCGGGATCGTTGATTTTACCTTGAACACAATTGCCGTAGGCGGCCACGAATGAAGCCAACAGATTTAGATGGTCTTCAGCCGATTTTGCGCTCATAGGCATCTTAGAATATCCCTGAGATGTAGATGCCGGTGTAGCCTGATGCTGCTGTTCTTCTGGTCTAGTAAACCCTAAGAAAGCCCTACTTTGTTCGTCCTCTGGCTCAGCCGGTGACGATGTTTCTCCCGAGAAGAAGGCTGTAGCTGTCTTCATTTCGGCTGCTACTGAAGGTTTTGATTTTCCAAAATACATTGCTGGATTTTGAACTTGTTCATAATTCGTTTCTGCCTTCAGTAACTCAAAATGATACGCCCTCAGCGTTCCCACCACATTCTCTAGAGTCAGAGTATAATGTTTATCCTCATCATGCTTAATCAAGGCCACGTACATCGCCCATTTGGCCGGTAAAGCATCCAGAAGCTTATTATTCTTCTCAGTGTCACTATACTCAATATCATGACTGTCTAACTCAGTCAGCAGATGATAGAAACGCGTGATAGTGTCTTCCGGCTTTTCATCCTTCAATGCTTTGAAGATCGCAAAGTGCTGCTTGAGCATTTCCATATGTTTCCTTCTAACCCTCGGGTTACCCTCACATCGTTTTTCAAGTGCCTCCCACAGCTCTTTAGCTGTCTTCTGATTTCAGAAGGTATGTAGTATATCTTGAGGTAACGCCATTCTAATGATAGCGTATGCACAGTTCTCTGCTTCAAACAACTTTTTATCGTCATCCTTCATTTTAGAATAAGGAACAACCTTTTGTCGTCCTTCTACCTCAGCTGTCGGTGGAATGTATCCCTCGTCGATACAAATCCACATGCGCATATCATTAAATCACGTGAAGTCGGTAAACCGATCCTTCCACCAGTAATAATCTTCAAGTTTCATCAACTTTGGCGGAGTATTTGCTTTTCCGACCTCGTGATCCATCTCAAGAAACCGTTGTAGACTTGTAATTGTTTCAAAGATAATTGAATTTAAACTTAATTAATTTAATTCGAAATTAATTTAAAGTAATTCTTTCGAATTTAGGTAAATTCGAATATAATTAAATTTAAACCTATTTTGGGATTAAATTCGAGTTAAGTTCTTAAATCCAATTAAAGTCGAAAATAATGACAAATTCGATGGTCTCTAAATTCAAATCCCAATAGAATCCAATGTCCCCTATTCGACTTTGTTGCAAAGTAGAAATCCAAGATAAACTCGAAATGGACAAATTCGAAACCTCTTTTTAAGAAACTCGAAAGGAACGTATTTTGGTCAAACTCGAAACTGAGCAAAACCCTAATTTCTCCTTAACAAATTCGAGCGCCACAAATTCGAAAAACGGCTAATACCTCGAGTTTTTCACGTTTTTCAGATTAAATCAATATTTTTACAAGTAAAAATATTGATTTCGATCAAAAATGTGAACAACAACAAAGTATTTCCCGGAATCCTATTTGATAAGCTCGAAAAACACAAAAACACGTGAGATTAACCGTCCAAAAGCGTCAAGAAACCTAGGATGTATCTTTATGAACACGAAGAACACCCCATAGTCTCTGATACCACTTGTAAGGTCTCGTACTACACAGATCTATCTAGACGCGACACACATCAACGAGTGCGGAATCCTCATTAGCGGCTTGACAGATATAACACTCACACGGAACACGGAGACTACCACAACGCTGTACGATCGACCACGAACGAACCTACGTGATGATTCTCTCCGAAGGAACAAAATATCAGCTGATAAAGTCGAGATCGCCTTTTGCTAATTGCTCACACGAATTCTGCAGAAGTCTAATAATTATTCGAGTTAATCCTTAATTATACTGATCCATTTGAGTTTGTCATGGGACAAACTCGAATCCAGGCCCAAGGCCCATTCGAATTTGTCCACATGACAAATTCGAATTTACCTTCAATGTTAAATTCGAATCCATGCTAAATTCAAATTTCACATGACAACTTCTATTTAATTATATGTTTTAACTTATTTTTGAATTAATCTTTGAACTTTATGTTTGAACTTCTTGTAATACATTACATCAAGTTCAAACATACAATCAATAACTATCAAACACATATAAACACATATATCAAACACTAGTTCACATTCAAACCTTGTAACATGACTAATACAAAATGCTAACTTCTTTAGACTGCTATCGTCACACAGGGTGTACTAACACGAACCCAGTAACCCGAACCTGATGTCACTTTTTCACTATTAATACCCATTTAACCCATTTAATCCCGCGGTCCCAAATATATAATTCATCCTCTAAATTTATAACCCGATGACACGCAATCCCAATCCTAACACGTATCATTCCATGAAACGTTATATAATTGGACCAACCCAATTTTAATAAAATATTCATCCACTAAAATATTCATCTACTGCTGAAGCTGAGTACATTGCTGCTAGAAGCTGCTGTGGGCAGATTCTATGGATGCAACATCAACTTGAAGACTATGAACTTGTATATAGGAATACTCCTATTCTGTGTGATAATACAAGTGCCATAGCTATCTCCAACAATCCAGTATTTCATTCCAAAACAAAGCGTATAGAGGTCAGACATCACTTCATCAGGGATCACATCCAGAAAGGTAATGTGGAGGTAAGCTTTATTTCCACAGATGAACAGCTTGCAGACATTTTCTCCAAGCCTCTTTTGTTGAAAACAGGTTTAATTATCTTGTCAGCAAGCTGGGCATGTTAAATAAAAGTGACTAAGTGTCCTCCATGTTCTATGTTATTATATGTCTCACACTACTCAAGTTCTTCAGAACAGCTTAGATAGAACAAGCTATGCATGTTCTATACTTAGCCAGTTTCTGAAAACTTGAACAGCTTGAACATATAACAGGTTTGACAATATCAGCTTTCATTTCAAATCTGGTCTGATGATCTGTTAGTACATCCTGTGTGACGATAGCAGTCTAAGTATAGATAGCATTTTGTGTAAGTCAATTTACTTGCTGTTGAATATTAACAAGTGTTTGACATATGTTTGATTATATGTGTTTGATATTGATTGTTTGTATGTTTGAACTTAGGGTAATGTATTACAATAAGTTCAAACATAAAGTTCAAAGGTAAGTTCAAACATAAGTTTGAAGTCAGGTTCGAATTTTTTAAAAGTACAAGTTCGACAAAGGTCTTGGGCCAAGTTCGAACTTGTCCTAGACAAACTCGAACTGGACAGTATAATTAAGGGTTAATTCGATTAATTATTAGACTTTTGCAGATTTTCAGAGTGATTAAGGAAAAGGGCGATCTCGAACTTGCTAGCAATCAAGAGTTTCGTGTGGAGAGAATCATCGTGTTGGGACGATCCGTTGTTCGTCTATCACCATTCTAGTCTCCGTGTTTCGGTGAGCGTGGTCTATCCGTCAAGCCACTAACGAGGATTCCGCACTCGTTGGAAGGTGTCACGTCAAGATAGGATCCGTAAAGAGCAGACCTTACAAGTGGTATCAGAGCCATTAGGGTATACGTGGTGTTCTTCGTGTTCACTAGAAACATCTGTGGTTTCTTGACGTTTTTGGACGGTCAAATCCCGTTTTTGGATAGATTTTCAAGCTATACAAGCAACATAACGGAAAATAGTTCGCATTAGTTCAATTTTTTTTGTCGAAATCAATATTTTTACTCTTAAAAATATTGGTTTAAACTGAAACCTTGAACAAAATCGAATTGTTAGCCGTTTTTCAAACTTGCGGCGCTCGAACATCAAGGGGGTATTAGGGTTTACTCAAAATTCGAGTTTGTCAGAAAAATGCGCTCCTTTCGAAGTTCTTTAGGTTTTGATTCGAATTCTCTTAATTCGAGATTGCTTAGTTTCGAATTTTCCCTAAATTCGATTTTAGGATTTCGAATTTAGTCATACCTTCGAATTTGTCCTTATTTCGATTTTAGTTGAATTTAAACTGAATTTCGAATTTGATTTCAAACAAATTTAAAAATTAACCAAATTCGAACCTACACAAGTTCAAAAGGGATAATTTAAATTAATTTCAAATCAAATTAATTAAGTTCTAATTAAAAATTTTTTGAAACAATGACAAGTTTACAAAGGTTTATTGAAATGGACCATGAGGTCGGAAAGACAAATTCTCCACCTAAGTTGATGAAATTAGAAGGTTATTATTGGTGGAAGGATAGGTTTGCCAACTTCGCCAGATTCAATGATATGAGAATGTGCATCTGTATTGACGAGGGATACATTCCACCTACAACTGAAGTTGAGGGACGTCAACGAGTCTTGTCATATCAAAAGATGAAGGATGATGATAAGAAGTTATATGAGGCCGAGAACCGAGCATTCTCGATTATTAGAATGGCTTTACCTCAGGAGATCCTTCACACATTTTGCAATCAACAAACAGCAAAAGAGTTGTGGGATGCTTTGGAGAAAAGGTGTGAAGGTAATCCGAGGGTTAGGAAAGGTAGAATGGAAATGCTCAAGCAGCAGTTCGCTATTTTCAAGGCTTTGAAAAACGAAAAGCTGGATGAGACCATTACTAGGTTCTATCATTTGTTGACTGAGTTAGACAACCTGTAAGGTCTACACAACACGGATCTATCTAGACGCGGAACCGTCAACGAGTGCGGAATCCTCGTTAACGGGTAGACGGTAAGAACTCTCACACGGAACACGGAGACTATCAACGAGCTGCACGAACTACACAAGAACGCACCTACCAGAAGATTCTCTCCGAAACAACACTAAAACTGACGATAAACTCGAAATCGCCTTTTGCTTAATCTCTCTCGAATTCTGCAAAAAGTCTGATAATTATTCGAGTCTACCCCTAATTATAGAGGCTAATTCGAGTCTGCCATGGGCCAAACTCGAATCAGGCCCAAGGCCCATTCGAGTTTGTCCTCACTGACACTCTCGAATCTGCCTACTAAGGAACACATTCGAATCTAACTAGGAACACATTCGAATCTATCATAGATTCGAATGCCAATCCTTATAGAATTCGAATTTACTCTATCACTTATTTAACTAAGAATTGAAACTTATGTTTTAACTTATGTTTGATTTTATCTTTGATCTTTATGTTTGAACTTCTTGTAATACTTTACATCAAGTTCAAACATACAATCAATAATAATTATCAAACATATATAAACATATATATCAAACACTTGCTAAACCACAATACTTTGAATATTACTTAAACCAAAATGTTAGATCACTTAGACTGCTATCGTCACACAGGGTGTACCAACAGACTCCCCCTTGAAGATAACTTCTAACTATTATTTACATCTTGATTAAGTACTGGAGCTATATATACTACTACCTGCGTATATACCTGCATCTATACATACTCTGACAACTTTTTGGAACTTTCTGGCTTCAGATCTCCATCCTTCATGAAAGAAGATATGCTGGCCATGAAGCTTCTTCAGATCGTCCTTTGACAGATTTATCAGATGCAGTGGATCATACACTCTCAAAATGACTTTGTCGTCTTGATCCTCCATAATAGCTTCAGCAGTTTCATTATCAAGGTACCACCACTTCATGTTGCTCAAAATATCTTGAGGCATCTTCTTCATTGGCACCCTTCTTAAGCATTTGACAGGTTTGTAAACTATTTTCGCCCATGGTCGTCCTGTATGAGGATCTATTCTTGAAGCATCCTCTACTCTTTTTCCAGACCTCGGTTGGAGTCTCTCAAACCTACCAGATCTCCCTTCTCGTCTGATTATCTTAGCGATCACTTCAGCATAGGGATCATTTCCGATATTGACCAACTCTTTCCAAGCTAGCTCCTTCACCTCTACCTTCGGCAATGTATTGAATACTTTAAGCTTGCGCCTCAGGTATTGGAGACCATCTCTTCTCTTTAAAATAAAAAGCTGCAGTTCCCTGTCGAAGAACCAGCTAATAATACCGCCCGAGAAGTTTCCTGCACCCGGGATCCTCATCGTCTTCTTTATTTTTGGCTCAGTCTTCTTCTCTTCCTTGCGGAACCAAAGATTTAGCAATTCAGCTCTGCTCGGCTCTCTTTCAGCATCTTCCATTTCTGAATCATCTACCAAAGCCACTTTGATGTCATCAATATCTATTACATGTTGATCAGTATGCTCATATAGTTCTGTGACAGGCTGGGATTGAATGATTACTTCATTTACATTATCGTCTTCATCTATCACAACCTCATCATCAGACTTCCAGTCGGCAATATCATCTGGAACGAACTCTCCTTCTTCCAGATCCTCTACATCTTCTTCAAAAGTAAATTCCAAATCTAACGGCTCTTCATCAATATCCATCAATGCGTCAATTATCTCACGCACTTCACTTTCTGAGACCTTTGATGAACTAGCCTCACCTACTCCAGCTCCTGATTGACTCGGCTCCCCCTGAGTCTGAGCATCCTGAGCAGCAGAAAAATCTACTGGCTCATTCTGTCTTTGCGTGCTGGGATCATTGCCGTTGTCATCTTCATTATTATCATCATCATCCCTGCGCACTTCTACTTGATCATGGCAGGATGTATCTCCCTGAGCCTTTATATTTTTCATTAATTGCTCAATCAGGGAGCGCATCGATCTTATTTCAGCTGCTTGATCCGCGACAAAAGTTTTCAGCTCTAAGTTATCATCCTGAACCTTATCAACAGTCTTCTTCAGCTCGGCATTCTCGATATCTAGATTTGCATTATGCTTTTGTAGCTCACCGAGAGCCGTTGTCAGGCCAAAGATCTGAATCTGCTGGAAGTCAACTCTATCTTTTAGTGCCAAAAACCTTTTATTGTCTGCGTAAGTGGATGAGGTGGAAGGAATGGATTGTATTGGAGTTGGAAGGATGGTTGATGGGATGTACGGTTCAACATGTGGTGGTGATGGTGGAATGGTAGTTTGAGGGGGTGGAGGTTGAACTGTTTCAGGCTGTGCAACTGAAGCTGAGGTAGCTCCCTGCATGAAACGATGGCGTTTTGCCCGTTGCCTTGTCAATAGCGGGGCAACTTCTTCTTCTTTGAAATCAGAGTCATCAGACTCTCGTGTTGGTCGTCGCCGGGAAGCTTTTCATTCACCACTAACCTCGATCCATAGGTTCCAATCTGGACAGACGGTTCTGCAGTGACGGACTCAAGAACTTCAACTTCTATTTCTTCCATATCTTCAGATTCAGTGGCTGAAGAGGACACGTCATTCCCTGTTTGATCAGGTTGATATTCATCAACTTCCCTAAGCACATCATCTTCTCCGTCCGGAGGCTCTAGCAATTCTTCAACTAACGCTGCTGATATTTCTTCATTGGCATTAGGATCAGCTTCCCAAATCTCATGCAGTGTTTGACACAACTGATCAGATTCAGTTGGTACATTAGAAGGCCCTGCCTCTTGTGCCTCTTAAAGTTGACTCGTAGAAGGCCTACTTGCCTCAGTTTGACTCGCTGCTGATCTTTGGCGTCTCCTCTGTTGCTGAGCGCGCGGTTGTTGCTGTTGTTGTTGTTGTTGTGGCTGCCTATGCTGAACTTCTACCTCACCTGCCCAATTGGCAACATCTGGTGCTACAAAGTTCCTGTCTATTACAGCCCCAAACAGAGGTCGCTCGACCGGAACTGCTAACCTTCCTCTATGCGCAGAGCAATCAGCAAAAATTCTTTTGTCGATAACCGCTACACTTTGAATCTCATTAAGCTGTGGCAAATTTGGCAAGAAGTGCCGGATGAGCATCATCACGAAACGGGGGTACAGTAACAATCTTTCTCATTCCGGAGCAGTGATTTGATGCACAAACTCTGAGAAAAACATTTCAGAAAAACTGAAGCGCCGATTATACACCAATGCGATAATCCCGGATTGGATCTTCGATACAATGTAGTCAAAACCCGCTTTCTTGGCCGCAAAGCACACCATGAATACGTGCGCAAGAAATCTCCATTGCCCTATGAGTCCACTTTTCATATAGGACGCCTTAGTAACATCCAAGCTATATCCCATCCTCAGAAAAGCAGCCTGCCTAATACTTAAAGGAAAGTCTATAGGCCCATTTTCTTCCTCCTGAGTTTCCAGCTGCAGAACCTGACGTAGCATATCAGCAGAAAACACCAACGGCTGTCCTGCTATCCTTGTCCTTAGAACAGTTGGGGTGACGGTACAATCAACTTGCAAATGTTCATAAAACTGCCGCACATATGGAATAACGATCTGAATGTTATGGGATAATGCGAACGAGATCCTAGACTCCACTAGGAAATCCACCATTTGACGAAAACCCTGCGCTTCAGGGATATTATGGTCGGGGGGAATGACCATATTATGTTTAGGCACGAACACTCTATCTGCCATGTCTGCACAAAAGATAAAATATTAGAATTATTAAAAATAAATAAACTTGATTAAATTCAAATTTGTTTTATTTTGAACTTGTTTAAGTACAAAATCCAACACATATGAATTTCTACAAGTTTAATTAAGTTTAAATTGAATAATTCAAATAAAATGACAAATTCGAATAAGCAGATTCGAAGTAACCCCTTTTCGAGTTTGATGACACATTTGAATGTAATAACCTTCTGGAGTTTAATGACAAACTCGAGACTGGTCAGGAACAAATTCGAAGTAGTCGGCCAAACTCATCACCAAAATCCATGATTTTAACCATTTTGGACTCAGAAAATCACATTCATTAGTCCTACTAGGTTCTAATCACAGATATTTTCATTTAATTTGACTCTTTACCCGTCCAAACTTTGTAATTTTGAAAAAACACGATTTCGACCTATAAACCTTCAAATATTGGTGATTTTGGCTTAAATGGTGTATAAAACTACTCAAATCTTGTACAAACCAGTTGCTTATACCTAGATCTATGAGTAGAATCGAACACACAAGCAAGAAACTCGACAAATAGTTGTTTTTAGTGAAATCGGCAAACTCGAGAACAATAGATTCGAAGGCACAGATTCGAAAACAGATAGAGTAATGACCATTACTGTTAACCTATTTATACCACCTACCTTCGAGTCTATGGCCACTTTCGAAACTACTGACAGATTCGAGATCACTCAATTTTGAGTTTAACCTAAACTCGAATTACCCCAGAAACTTTGAAAATTTCGAAATTTTGAAATAAATTCAACTTTCTCAACTTTTTCAACTTTTTCAATCTTATTGTGTAACGGAATAAACTATGCCAAATCTTTTACCCTAAGCACAAGATTTTCATGCAATGTTTATTTTATTCAACTATGAATGTACCCTCAGTAATTTTTGACCTTTTTCCTAAGTAAAAATAAAAATAAAATAAAAATAAAAAGAAAAAGAAAAATAAGTAAAAATAAAATTTTAAAATTTTGAACAAAAATTTAACTTAAACTTAAACTACACTTATTAAAATTTACAACCTATGCTAAACACTTAACAAATTATTTTTGATGAGCATAGTCAAAGAAAGGTTCAATCAGATAACGGTGTCTGATACTTACTTTCAGTACTTAAACATTCACACTTAGGAATTTTTGATTCCTTTGATTGTTTGTCGTGAAATACCCATTTAGCCGATTGTTGGTATTTACCCCTTTAAACATGCTACATTAAGGAATATCCCTTGGCATTTTTACTTATCATGAAATTATCTTACGTGACTCAGACATAGACATACTTTTATGATCAAGGCATACAGACAGAGATTCTAACTTGTTGGTATTAGCAAACTTTCTTTAAAAGACAAACATCAGACACAGGTCTGTATTTTCATACAACAAAGTGTCTTAGTTTGACATAAGGCTTATTTTTAAAGCTAGCAAGACAGCGGTGACAGGTCTGTACCGACGTACAACAAAGCGACTTATCTTGCTAACCCGAATCAAAACAGAGGCAACAGGTCTGTACTTACGTACAACAAAGTTACATGTTTTTGACTCTCAATTTTGTATGATTTTTCTATTCTTTCCATTTTAAGATGTATTTGATGTTACTATACATCCCCAGAAAGTTTGCATACCTCATTTAGACTCAAAATTTGTATGTCTTGTACATAAAAATTAAGACCGATTGGTCATACATCTAAGTTAGCGACACGTTTGACTTTTTCTTGAATATTTTATTAGCCTTGAGATTCCCTAGATGTATTATGCCTGCCAACACATCAAACTAAAATAAAGTATAACACTTAGAATTTTAGGTGCATTATGTGTGAAAGCCTAAATACTTAGAGTTTGTAACGACTGTGCTAATTTTCGTCACTTTGAACCTTTGCTTCTAAGACTTAACTCCTTTTCTGATATTCTCTTTTTTTTTTGAATTTTTATGGTTTTCTCTCTCTTTTTTTTTGTTTTTCATAAGAAATAGCAATAAAAGAATATAACCTACTAACTTACTAAAAATAGAAACTATCCTAATTTAGCAGACTAACTACAAAAAGAAAGAAATACTACGGCTACAAAAGGAAATAAACTACTACTAAGGTCAAATTACTCTGGGTTGCGCATTCCATTTAGTTGAATTAAATATTCAAACCGTGACTTATCAAAGGCTTTGGTAAATAAATCAGCATTATTATCATCCGTTGCCACTTTTACCAATTTGATTAAGTTCTTTTCACCACAATCACGAATAAAATGATGCCTTATGTCTATGTGCTTTGTTTTACTGTGTTTAACTGGATTATTTGTTATAGCTATTGTAGATTGGTTATCTATCCTAATTGGAGTTTGACTGTAAGCCAAACCGTAATCCCGCAATTGTTGTTCTATCCACAGAACCTGTGAGCAGCAACTACCAGCAGCAACATACTCGGCCTCGCACGTTGACACGGCTACCGACGTTTATTTCTTGCATTGCCAGGAAACCAGTCTTCCTCCTAGGAATTGACAACCTCCAGTTGTTGATTTGCGCGTCAAGCTGCATCCTCCATAGTCAGAATCCGTGAACTCCTCCAACTCTAGATCTCCCTCCGCGTGATACCAAAGTCCCAGCTTCGGTTTCGACTTGAGGTATCGTAGAATCCGCTTCACAACTTTCATGTGCATCTCCTTCGGATTAGCTTGAAACCTAGCACAAATACACACAGCAAACATGATGTCAGGTCTTGAAGCAGTTAAATACATAAGTGACCCAATCATGGCCCGATATAACGTCGGATCCACATCGGTATCACTTTCGGTCACCGGTCCGAGATTGTGATTCACTTGAATCGGCGTGCTGAAATGGGCAGTCAGTTTCGTTCCTTCCATCCCGAAGCGTTCCAATATGTCATAGACATACTTCGTCTGATTGATAAACATACCTTCCTTCTTCTGGTCAACTTGTAACCCCAAAAAGAAATTTAACTCTCCCATTGCACTCATCTCGAATTTCGACTTCATCACCTTCTCGAAATCTTTGGACATTTGTTCGACTGATGATCCAAAAATTGTATCATCTACGTACACTTGTACCAAGATGAAGTGTTCTCCCTTTCTCTTGATGAACAGCGTACTATCTATCCTACCCCTTTCAAACCCGTTCTCTAGTAAATGGTTGGATAAAGTCTCGTACCACGCCCTTGGTGTTTGATGCAATCCATATAGAGCCTTATCTAAACGATATACTCTATCTGGATATTTTGGATCTGTAAATCCGGGCGGCTGTTCTACATACACCAGTTCCTTCACTTTCCCATAGAGGAAAGCACTCTTAACATCTGCCCTTGAAGGAAGCAAAAGCCAGAAACAACCTAATGGCTTCCAGCCTAGCTACTGGCGCAGACACTTCATTGTAATCGATTCCCTCCTCTTGGTTGAAACCCTTTACAACTAACCTAGCCTTGTTGCGAGTGACTATACCCCAATCATCTCTTTTGCACTTAAAAACCCATTTGGTTCCTATGGCAATTTCCGCTCGAGGTAATGGAACTAACTCCTACACTTCTAGTTCCCTAAACTGAGAGAGTTCTTCCTGCATCGCTTCAACCCAGGAGTTATCCTTTAGTGCCATTTGCACATTCTTAGGCTCTACTTGCGAGATGAAACAAGAATAGAGACAGGTATGATATGCCTCGGAGTCATTTATCATCGACAACAACACAGTGTTGTTATTGAAACTACTCCTAGTCATCACACCCTCGTTAGGATTTCCTATGATGCTTTCTATAGGATGGTTCTTGTTGATCCTAGAGGTCTCTATCTCGTCAACCATAAGATTATCTCCTAAGTTAGATCCTATTTCACCTAATGGGGGAATATCCTCAGCTTCCACATTTTCCTCCTCGTGGACATTTTCCTCAGAGTTGGAATTTGTTGCCCGAGTCTGATTCTCAGTTGAAGGTGCTTTTGGATCAGTGACTTCTGGAGATCCATCTTCAGTCGAAGTAGGCTCGGATGTGGATTGAAATGTAGTCCTCAGAAAGGTATGACCTTCGTCATTCAGATGCAACGTCGCCATGTCCTTTTCGATTGTACCTGCATTTTCATCCAAAGGAATGTTAAATGACTAAAATAATTTATCATAGTCATATTTCCATTCCGGACCTGTTTGGGGTTAATGTGTATAACTTGTGACTTCAATGTTACACACAATTTCCACCGTACCATTCGTTTTGTTAAAAACCCGTTTGTTTGGTGAGTTCGGCACATAACCTAGGAAGTATCCTTCGTCAGCATTTTCACCAAACTTAGGTTGATGTTTTGTTCACAATAGAGTGCATGGTACCCCAAACGGTTCGAAGCCGGTTAAATTAGGTGGCCGTTTATTCAAAATTTCATAACAGGTTTTGTTCAAAGATTTGACAGTTAGGACTCGGTTTAAAATATGACATGCGGTATTCACTGCCTCCCCCCAAAACATGGTAGGAAGCTTTGAATCCGAAAGCATAGTCCTAGCTGCCTCAATCAATGTCCTGTTTTTACGTTCGGCCACCCCATTTTGTTGAGGCTCATATGGTGCACTAAATTGATGCACTATGCCCTTTGAGAGGCAATATACACCAATTACAGTGTTTTTGAACTCAGTTCCATTATCACTACGTAGCCTTTTAACCCGTGTTCCATAGGAATTCTCCACTTGGTCTAAGAACCCGATGAGCTTGGAAGCCGTCTCGTCCTTTGTACCTAGAAAGAAAACCCAAGAAAATCGTGAGTAATCGTCAGTGATAACTAAACAATACCAACTACCTCATATACTCCTTTTGTTGATTGGTCCGAAGAGATCCATATGCAACAAATCGAATGTAGAGGTTATGGAATTCTGAGTCTTGGACTTGTGTGCCTTCTTTTGTTGTTTTCCCTTCTTGCATGGTTGACACTTGTCCTCGAACTGAAAACTCTTCATAGGCACACCTTGCACCAATCCATTTTTCGTTATATAGTTCATTTTTCTTAGGTGCAAGTGTGCCATGCGTCTGTGCCACAACACTGATTCCGTCTCCGAAGCTTTGGATAACAAACAGATTGGCCCCATCGAAGTCTCCGGCTTGTTCATATCAAGCATGTACAAGTCATTCTTCCTTGGTGCCCGCATCAATATCCACTCTTCAGGAATCTTGAACCCCGGTTTTAGCACTAACGCTTCAGTGTCAATGAACAGCACTGAATTCTTTTTGTCACAGATTTGAGATACACTAATGAGATTGTGAACCAGTTTATCAACATGATAAACTTGATCCAACTTGATCGTCCCATTAGTGACCACTCCGGTACCCATGATGTTTCCTCCCTTGTTTCCCGCGAATGATACAAATCCCCGATTCCCACCCTTGAAGTCTGTAAGGAGACTTCTTTCCCCTGTCATGTGCCTGGAGCATCCACTGTCGACGAACCATTTGTTGTTTGGACCTGTGGTAATCTCTTGCACATGAAAGAAAATAGGGTAGTTATCACGGGGAACCCAAGCCATAACTGACTTGGTTATACCATTCTCGTCCACATACTTAAACTCTTTCAAATACCCATCTCGCCTTTCAGGTGACTTGGGTCGTTGAACAGGAGTTTGTTGTGGTGCCGAGTGATGTAAATTCACTCTTTGCCTTTGAGTAGGCATTTGTTGTGGAGCTCTTGAATAATTCCGATTATATTGCATTTCAGATTGTGATCCCTGAGCTCTTACCGGTGTGTGATGCCTAATAGGAGTGTGTGACCTAACCGGAGTGTATGCTCTGCTAGGTGTTGTGCTCCTATATTGTTGTTGAGGTCCAGACCTAGATTGATTTATGACTAGATTCGGTGAATTAGTCCTAACCACTTCTTTTGGTCCAACCTTTGCCGGTATTTGTTTCACAACTTGTTTTGGTGTAGCCTGCATAGTTTTCTCGGTACACTGAGAACTACTAGTGCTTGCCACATTTGTTGAGGGCTTAATTGGTGTTGGCTTCCCTGTCTTAGGTGTAACTTCAGTTTTCCTAAGCGGACAGTTAGAAGCAACATGCCCCTTTTCATGACATCTAAAGCAGGACATCTTATCAATGGACTTCTTGTGTGTGCCCTTAGTTTTAGGTGTCTCATTTGTGTCCTGGTCTTTTGGAACAACTATTGCGACTGGTTTATCGTCCTGATCATTAAAATCAATTTTAAGTTTTCCAGCAGGTGTTTCACTGGAGGAAGACACAAATTTGACTTTCTTAACCTTGACGGTTGTATCAGTCACCTTAGTTGTATTTTCTTTTACAGGCTCAGATATAGGTGCAGGTATGTCCTCTAAGTCTTCTGATTTCTCAGTTTTCTCCTGAGGTTGAGGCACGTAGTTTGCATTAAAAGGTGGAGGAATCTCATGAAATCCTAGACCTATAGGCTTTTTAGATTGGCGTTGAGTATCTAAAACTTTCCCTAGGTTCAGACTTGAATTCCTAAACTTTTCTAGCTTACTATTCGCCTCGGCTACCTTCACCTTAGTTTCAGCTAGCTCTACTTCTTTTGTCTTAAGATCTTTGGTCAAAGCCTCTACATGCTCATACATCAGTTCTAATCTAACGCACTGCTCACTCAGCTTGTCTTTTACAACTATGACATCTAGTGCATCAGCTTTAAGCTTATCCTTAAGATCTTGCTTAATGTCATTCAGGCTAGCGTTATCAGATTTTAAAGTTTCATTTTGAGCAGATATGTTTTTATGTGATTCTTTAACTAGATTCAACCTATCGTTAGAAGTAACACATAACATACATAATTCATGAAAAAGAGAGTAGTTCAGACTAACCTTTGTGTTATCGGATTCCACGTTGGCCATTTGAGTGGCAAACTCCAGAAGCGTCTGATCATTCGTCTTCTCCACCCACATCGGACTGCTGTCCCTTGTGGTCTGCTCTTCCCCTTCACATCCATTCTCCGTGACTTCAGCCATGAAGGCTCTAGCATTAGACTCCGAATGTCAGCTCCAGTCGTATGTACCATCCAGCTATCTGTCTGATGTGACATTTGATAATAGACCAGCTAGATTGGCTTGACCGGAAGATGAACTCGGAAGGTATCTCTGATTTTGAAACTGTCCATGATGCTGATTCTGCCCTTGGTAGGTATCAACCTTCGGTCTCTGACATTCTCTGGCGAAGTGTCCCAGACCTTGACAATTGTAGCATTTGACTTTGGACTTATCAAAGCCAATCCCCTTATTATTCATAGTCAAATTCCTCCCAGTCCGTTTGATGAATCGTTTAACCCGTTGGGTTACCATGGCCAATTGCCATTTGAGATCCATTTCATCAAGATCGTCAGTGTCTACCTGATCATAGTCTTCATCCCAGAGTGCAGGATCGTTAATTTTCCCTTGAACGCAGTTTCCATACGCGGCCACAAATGACGCAAGCAAGTTCAAATGTTCTTCGGCCGATTTAGCGCTCATGGGCATCTTAGAGTAGCCCTGAGATGTTGATGCCTGTGCTGCTTGAGGTTGCTGTTCTTCCGATCTTCCCAACCCTAAGAACGCCCTATTCAGTGTGTCATCAGTCTCTGTTGGTGACGACGTTTCTCTAGTGAAAAACGCTGTTGCAGTCTTCAGATCAGCTGCGGCTGAAGGTTTTGTTGACTTTCCAAAATACATGGCTGGATTCTGGACTTGTTCATAATCTGTTTCGGCCTTCAGTAGCTCGAAATGATATGCCCGCAACGTTCCCACTATATCCTCCAATGATTGGGTACAATACTTGTCTTCATTAAGCTTAATCAGAGCCACATACATCGCCCATTTGGCTGGTAAGGCATCAAGAAGCTTATTGTTCTTTTCGGTGTCATTATACTCAATCCCATGACTTTCAAGCTCCGTCAACAGATGATAAAAGCGGGTGATGGTATCGTCCAGCTGTTCATCCTTCAGAGCCTTGAAAATAGCAAACTGCTGTTTCAACAACTCCATGCACTTTCTTCGAACCCTCGGGTTAGCCTCACACCTCTTTTCCAGCGACTCCCAGAGTTCCTTAGATGTCTTTTGAGTCCGGAATGTGTGTAGTATATCCTGAGGCAAAGCCATTCGAATAATCGAGAAAGCTCTGTTCTCGGCTTCATACAGTTTCTTATCATCCTCCTTCATCATCCGATATGATAAGACTCTCTGACGGCCTTCAACTTCAGAAATAGGTGGAATGTATCCTTCATGAATACATACCCACATGCGCATGTCATTGAAACGCACAAAATCGGCAAACCGATCTTTCCACCAATAGTAATCTTCGAGTTTCATCAGCTTAGGCGGAGTATTAGCCTTCTCTACCTCATGGTCCATTTCTAGAAACTTTTGAAGATTTGACATCGTTTCAAAAGTAATTGAATTGTAACTTAGTTAATTTAATTCGAAACTAAGTTAAGCTAATTCTTTCGAATCTAGGTAGATTCGAATATAATGTAGTTTAAATCTTTTTGGGATTAAATTCGATTAAGTTTTGAAATTCAATTAAATTCGAAATTGATGTCAGATTCGAAAGTCTCCAAAGTCGAAGGTCAAGGCAAACTCGAACACTTAGTAGATTCGAAGCCCTATTCGACTATAGTCCAAACTCGAAGCAAACTCGAATGACAGCAAACTCGAGACCCTAATCGACTTTAGTACAAACTCGAATTAAACTTGAAACACTTTTTATCAAACTCGAAAGGAGCGGATTTGGTTAGACTCGAGACTAAGTAAAACCCTAATTACTCCTAATAGATTCGAGCGCCGCAAACTCGAAAAATGGCTAATACTTCGATTTCTTAACGTTTTGCAGATTAAATCAATATTTTTACAACGAAAAATATTGATTTCGATCAAAAACGTGAAAAACACGAAGTATTTCCCGAATGACAATTTGCTAAGCTCGAAAAACACGAAAAACACGAATTTGAGAGAATAACCGTCCAAAAAGCGTCAAGAAACCTAGGATGTATCTAGATGAACACGAAGAACACTAAGAACACCCCGTAGGCTCTGATACCACTTGTAAGGTCTACACAACACGGATCTATCTAGACGCGGAACCGTCAACGAGTGCGGAATCCTCGTTAACGGGTAGACGGTAAGAACTCTCACACGGAACACGGAGACTATCAACGAGCTGCACGAACTACACAAGAACGCACCTACCGGAAGATTCTCTCCGAAACAACACTAAAACTGACGATAAACTCGAAATCGCCTTTTGCTTAATCTCTCTCGAATTCTGCAAAAAGTCTGATAGTTATTCGAGTCTACCCCTAATTATAGAGGCTAATTCGAGTCTGCCATGGGCCAAACTCGAATCAGGCCCAAGGCCCATTCGAGTTTGTCCTCACTGACACTCTCGAATCTGCCTACTGAGGAACACATTCGAATCTAACTAGGAACACATTCGAATCTATCATAGATTCGAATGCCAATCCTTATAGAATTCGAATTTACTCTATCACTTATTTAACTAAGAATTGAAACTTATGTTTTAACTTATGTTTGATTTTATCTTTGATCTTTATGTTTGAATTTCTTGTAATACGTTACATCAAGTTCAAACATACAATCAATAATAATTATCAAACATATATAAACATATATATCAAACACTTGCTAAACCACAATACTTTGAATATTACTTAAACCAAAATGTTAGATCACTTAGACTGCTATCGTCACACAAGGTGTACCAACACAACCACGATGTCGACTATAGTGAGTCAAAGAAGATCGTAAAAATTCTAGATGCTTTACCAGCCAAATGGGAGATGTATGTGGCGCTGATAAAGCATGATGAAGACAAGTTTGATACTCTAACTCTAGAAAAAGTCATAGGAACGCTGAGGGCCTATAACTTTGAATTACTGAAGAAGGAACGGGATTATGACCAAGTACAGGATCCGGATATGTATTTTGGGAAGTCTAAACCTTCAGTGGCAAGTGACTTAAAGACGGCTACAACATTCATTACGGGTGAAACATCGACTCCGGTTGAAGTAGATGACTCAGGGATCTGGGCTTTCTTAGGGTACCCCAGACCAGAAGAAAAGCCAACTCAGTCTGCTTCTACATCTCAAGGATACTCAAAGATGCCGATGGGCGCAAAATCAGCTGAAGACCATTGAAATCTTTTGGCTTCATTTGTAGCCGCCTATGGCAATTGTGTTCAAGGGAAAATCAACGATCCTGCGCTATGGGATGAAGATTATGATCAGGTGGACCCTGATTATTTAGAGGAGATGGATCTGCAATGGCAACTAGACATGGTAACTCAGCGAGTTAAGAGATTCATCAAGAGGAAGGGCAGAAATCTCAATGTCAGCAACAATAAAATTGGGTTTGATAAATCCAAAGTTAAGTGCTACAACTTCCAAGGTTTAGGACATTTTGCTAGAGAGTGTCAAAGACCTAAAGTTGGGAACCACCAGAACCAGTACCAGAATCAGTCTCAAGGGAGATATCAGCCGGATAGTTCAAGTAATCAGCCAAACATAGCTGGTCTGTTAACCAATGTCACATGTGACAGATAGCTAGATGGAACATATGACTGGAGTACACATCCAGAGTCTAACACTAGAGCCTTTATGGCTGATGTGACAGAGACTGAAGGTGTCGAAGCAGAGGAAGAAGCTGAGGACGGACATCAGAATGATAGCAGTCCAGTGCTTGTAGAGAAGTCAGAAAGTCAGACAATCCTGGAGTTTGCTGCACAAATGGCAAATGTGGACTCAGCTCACGCAAAGGTAATTTTGAACTCCTCTACATTCCGCAATTTATGTGCTTTCTGTGCTAGTACTAATGATTGTAAGGTCTGCACACTATGGATCTATCTTGACGCGACACCTGCCAACGAGTGCGGAATCCTCGTTAGCGGCTTGACGGATATATCACGCACACCGAAACACGGAGACTACCACGGTGATAGAAGTACAACTTAGAACGCCCCGACACAATGTTTCTCTCCTCACGAAATTCTCTGATTGCAATCAAGTTCGAGATCGCCTTTTGCTAATCTTCTGACCAATTCTGCAAAAGTCTGATAATTAATCGAATTAATCCTTAATTATACTGACAGATTCGAAACGTCTAGGACAAATTCGAATATGGCCCAAGGCCTATTTGAATTTGTCCTCAATGACAGATTCGAATTTAGCCTAAATTCGAACCTCACCTTTCAAACTTATGTTTGAACTTATGTTTTATGTTAAGTTTGAATTCATCTTTGAACTTTATGTTTGAACTTCTTGTAATACATTACACCAAGTTCAAACATACAAACAATCAATATCAAACTCACATAATGAAACATATATCAAACACTTGTTAATATTCAATATCAAGTAAGTTGACTTACACAAAATGCTATCTAAACTTAGACTGCTATCGTCACACAGGATGTACTAACAGACTACCCCTTGACGATAGCTTCTAACTTTTTACATTTTGTCTAATTACTTGAACCATATAGACTACTTCCTGCATATAAACCTATATCTATACATATTCTAACTATCTTCTGGAACTTCCTAGCTTCAGATCTCCATCCTTCGTGGAAGAAGATAGGCTGATCGTGTAGCTTCTTTAGGTCGTCCTTTGATAGATTTATTAAATGTAATGGATCATACACTCGCAAAATAACTTTGTCTTGAGTATCTTCCATCACGGCTTCAGCAGTTTCATTATCTACATACCACCACTTCATGTTACTTAGACAGATAGATTTACTCCCTATGCTTAGCACTTAACAGAATATTTTTGGCGAGAAAGTCAGAGAAAGGTTCAATCAGATAGCGGTGTCAAACACGCACTTTCAGTATCTTACTTTCACACTTAGGAATTTTTCATTCCTTTAATTGTTTGTCGTGATACACATTACTAGACGATTGTTGGTATTATTTTCCCTTTAAACATTTTACACTTTGGAATATCCCTTAGCCTTTTTATTTATCAAGAAATTACCATACGTGACTCACACTTAGACATACTTTTATTATCAAGGCATACACACAATGATTATAACTTTTAGGTACTGCAAATTTTCTTTAAAAGGAAAACGTCGGACACAGTTCTGTATTGACATACAACAGAGTGTCTTAGTTTGTCTTAAAGTTTATTTTAAAGCTAGCAAGACAGCAGTGACAGGTCTGTACCGACGTACAACAAAGCGACTTATCTTGCTAACTCGAGTCAAACCAGAGCAACAGGTCTGTACTTACGTACAACAGAGTTACTTGTTTTGACTCTCAATTCAGTATCATGATTTTTCTATTCTTTTCTTTTCTTTAAGATGTATCTGATGTTGCTATACATCCCCCAGAAACTTTGCATACCTCATTTAGAATCAATGTCTGTATGTCTCTAACATAAAAATTAAGACCATTTGATCATACATCTAAGTTAGTGACACGTCTGACCATTTCTTGAATATTTTGTTAGCCTTAAGATTTCCTTTGTGTATTATGCCTACCAACACATCAAACTAGATAATGTATATCACTTAGAGTTTTAGGTGCATTATGTGTGAAAGCTTAACACTTAGAGATTGTATCGACTGTGCTAATTTTCGTCACTTTGAACTTATGTAACTAAGACTTAACTCATTTTCTAATATTCTCTTCTTTTCTTTTTGAACTTTTTATGGTTTTCCTATCTCTTTTTTTGTTTTTCATAAATAAGAGTAAGAAAATAAACCAATCTACTAACTTACTATTAAAAGAAAGAAATTCTACTGCTATAAAAATAAATAAATTGTACTAAGGTTTATTTACTCTGGATTACGCATTCCGTTTAGTTGAACTAACAACTCAAAATGTGACTTATCAAAAGCTTTGGTAAATAAATCTGCATTATTATCTTCCGTTGCCACTTTTACCAGCTTAATTAAGTTCTTTTAAGCACAATCACGTATAAAGTGATGTCTTATGTCTATGTGCTTGGTTTTACTGTAATCCCGCATTTTTTGTTGATTGGTTATCTATCCTAATAGGAGTATGAGTATAAGTCAAACCGTAATCCCGCAATTGTTGTTGTATCCACAGAACCTGTGAACAGCAACTACCAGTAGCAACATATTCGGCCTCGCACGTTGACACGGCTACCGAAGTCTGTTTCTTGCATTGCCAGGAAACGAGTCTCCCTCCAAGGAACTGACAACCTCCAGTTGTTGACTTGCGATTCAAGCTGCATCCTCCATATTCTGAATCCGTGAACGCCTCCAATTCCAGATCACCATCAGCGTGATACCAAAGTCCCAGCTTCGGTTTTGACTTGAGGTATCTCAGAATCCGCTTCACAGCATTCATGTGCATATGTTTTGGATTAGCTTGAAACCTAGCACAAATACACACATCAAACATTATGTCAGGTTTAGAAGCAGTTAAATACATGAGTGATCCAATCATGGCCCGATATAACGTCGGATCCACATCGGTATCACTTTCTGTACCCGGTCCGAGATTATGATTCACTTGAATCGGCGTGCTGAAGTGAGCTGTCACCTTGGTTCCTTCCATCCCGAAGCGCTCTAATATGTCGTAGACTTACTTCGTCTGATGAATAAACATGCCCTCCTTCCTCTGTTCGACTAGCAAACCCAGAAAGAAGTCTAACTCACCCATCACACTCATCTCAAACTTAGACTTCATCACCTTTTCAAAGTCTGTGCACATCTGCTCGTCTGATGACCCGAAAATGATATCATCGACGTACACTTGTACCAAGATGAAATGTTCACCTTTTCTTTTCACAAACCGCGTAGTATCTATTCTCCCTCTTTCAAACCCGTTGTCTAAAAGATGATTAGATAGTGTCTCGTACCACGCCCTTGGTGCTTGATGTAGTCCATACAAAGCCTTATCTAATCGATACACTCTGTCTGGATACTTCAAATCTGTAAACCCGGGCGGCTGTTCCACATACACCAGTTCCTTCACTTTCCCATAAAGAAAAGCACTCTTTACGTCAAGTTGATAAACCTTAAAACCTTCGAAGGAAGCAAAAGCTAGAAACAAACGGATTGCTTCAAGCCTTGCCATTGGTGCGAACACTTCATTGTAATCGATTCCTTCCTCTTGGTTGAAACCCTTTACCACAAGCCTTGCCTTGTTGCGAGTCACTATACCTCGATCATCTCTCTTGCACTTAAAAACCCACTTGGTTCCTATTGCAACTTCTCCACGACGTAACGGAACAAACTCCCACACTTCAAGTTTCCTAAACTGTGACAGTTCTTCCTGCATCGCTTCAACCCAAGAGTTGTCTTTTGGTGCCATTTGCACATTCTTCGGCTCTACTTGCGAAATGAAACATGAGTAGAGGCAAGTATGAAAGGCTTCGGAGTCATTGATCATTGACAACAACACTGTTTTGTTATTCACACTACTCCTTGTCCTCACACCAGCATTAGGATTTCCTATGATACTCTCAACTGGATGATCCTTATTAATTCTCGATGTTTCTATCTCGTCAACACTAAGATTATCTCCCAAATTTAATCCTATCTCTCCTAACGGGGGAACGACTTTAGAGTCTACATTTTCTTCCTCATGGACACTGTCTTCAGAGTTAGAACTTGTTGTCTGATTTTCGTTTGTAGGAGATTCAGAACCATTTTCTGCTTGAGATCTATCTTCAGTTGTTGTAGGCTCGGAAGTTGATGGAATGGTGGTCCTCGGATAACTTTGACGTTCGTCATTCAGATTTAATGACGACAATTCCTGTTCGATTGTACCTGCATTTCCATCCAAAAGAATGTTAAATGATTCAAACAATTTGTCATAATCAAAAATCCATTCCGGACCAGTTTGGCGTTCATGTGTATAACTTGTTACATCAATGTTATACACAATCTCTACTATACCATTTGATTTGTTAAAAACCCGTTTTTTGGTGAGTTCGGCACATAACCTTGGAAGTATCCTTCGTCAGCCTTTTCACCAAACTCAGGTTGATGTTTTGTTTTTATTAACGTACATGGTACCCCAAATGGTTCGAAGCCAGTTACGTTTGGTGGTCTTTTATTCAAAACTTCATAAACAAGTTTTGTTCAATGATTTGACAGTAAGGACCCGGTTTATAACATGGCACGCGGTATTCACTGCCTCCCCCCAAAACATGGTAGGAAGCTTTGAATCCGAAAGCATGGTCCTTGCTACCTCAATCAAAGTCCTGTTTTTCCGTTCTGCCACCCCATTTTGTTGTGGCTCATATGGTGCACTAAATTGATGCACTATGCCCTTTGATAGGCAATATACACCAATAACCGTGTTTTTAAACTTTGTTCCGTTATCACTCCTGATTCGTTTAATCCGCGTCCCGTATGAGTTTTCCACTTGGTCTAAGAACCCGATGAGCTTGGCAGCCGTCTCGTCCTTTGTACCTAAAAAGAAAACCCTAGAAAAACGTGAGTAATCATCAGTAATAACCAAACAATACCAACTACCACCTATGCTCCGTTTGTTGATTGGTCTGACCAGGTCCATATGCAACAAATCTAACGTGGCAGCTATTGAATTCTGAGTCTTGGACTTGTGTGCTTTCTTGTGTTGTTTGCCTTTCTTGCATGGTAGGCACTTGTCCTCGAACTGAAAACTCTTCATCGGAACACCTTACACCAATCCATTTTTAGTAATGTAATTCATCTTTCTCAGGTGTAGATGTCCAATGCGCCTATGACATAAAACCGATTCAGTCTCTGAAGCTTTTGATAGTAGACAAATTGGTCCCATCGAAGATTCCGGCTTGTATATGTCGAGCATGTACAGGTCATTATTCCTTGGAGCCCTCATCAGTATCCATTCTTCAGGTACTTTGAATCCCGGTTTCAGCAATAACGCCTCAGTATCAGTGAAAAGTACTGAGTTTTTCTTATCACAGATTTGAGATACACTAATGAGATTGTGGACCTGTTTATCAACGTGATAAACTTGATCCAGTTTGATAGTCCCATTAGTGACCACTCCAGTACCGGTGATATTCCCTCCTTTATTGCCAGCGAATGATACAAATCCCCTATTCCCTCCCTTGAAGTCTGCGAGTAGACTTCTTTCCCCTGTCATATGCCTGGAGCAACCACTATTGACGAACCACTTATTGTTTAGACCTGTAGTTATCTCCTGCACATGAAAGAAAAGAGGTTAGTTATCACGGGAACCCAAGCCATCACTGACTTGGTAATACCATTCTCGTCAACATACTTGAACTCTTTCAAATACCCATCTCTCCTTTCAGATGACTCGAGTTTTTGATTTAGAGCCTGTTGTGGTGCAAAGTGATGTAAGTTCACTCTCGGCCTTTGTGTTGGCATTTGCTGTGGAGCTCTTGAATAGTTTCGATTATAAGGCATTTCCGATTGATATCCCTGAGCTCTACCTGGTGTTTTTTGTCTTACAGGAGTGTGTGACCTAACCAGAGTGTAAGCACTGCTAGGTGTAGTATTCTTATAATTCTGTTGCGATCCTGACCTAGATTGATTAGTGACTCTATTTGGTAAATTAGTCCTAATCACTTCTTTGGGTCAACCTGACACAGGTGTTTGTTTCACAGCAGATTTTGGTGTCGCTTGCACAGTTTTCTCGGTATTATGAGAACAACTTGTTCTTGCAACACTTGTAGAAGGCTTATGTTGTTCCGGCTTTCCAGTTTTAGGTGTAAAGTCTACTTTCCTATGTGGACATCTAGAAGCAACATGTCCCCTTTCATGACATCTAAAGCAAGACATTTTGTCAATCGACTTTTTATGTGTGCCCTTTGACTTAGGTGTCTCACTAGTGTCTGGTTCTTTCGGCTCAACTACTGTGACTGGTTCCTGCTCTTGATCATTAAAGTCAATTTTGGCTTGTCCTACCGGCTTATCACTAGAGGATGGCACAAATTTGACCTTCTTAATCTTGACATTATTACTAGTCACCTTAGTTTCCTTATCCTTAACTGTTTCAGACATAGGTTCAGGTTTTACCTCTGAGTCAACTGGTTTTACAGTTTTCTCCTGAGGCTGAGGTACATGGTTATCATTGAAAGGTGGAGGACTCTCATGATACCCTAGACCTACAGGTTTCTTAGACTGACGCTGTGCATCTAAGATCTTCCCTAGGTTGAGTAATGAGTTACTAAACTTTTCTAGTTTACTATTTACCTCGGCTACCTTTACCTTAGATTCAGCTAGCTCTACTTCTTTGGTCTTAAGCTCTTTGGTCAATGCCTCAACATGCTCATACATTAGTTCTAATCTAACACACTACTCACTCAGTTTGTCTTTTAGAACTATGACATCTTGTGCATCTGCCTTAAGCTTATTGTAAGCTCTTGAATAACAGATCTATCTAGACGCGACACACACCAACGAGTGCGGAATCCTCGTTAGCGGCTTGACGGATATATCACTCACACGGAACACGGAGACTACCACGGCGTTGTACGATCGGCGATGAAGGAACCTACGCGATGATTCTCTCCGAACAAACACAATATCAGCTGAAAAACTCGAGATCGCCTTTTGCTAATTGCTCACACGAATTTTGCAAAAGTTCTCTAATCATTCGAGTTAATCCCTAATTATAGTGACCTATTCGAGTTTGTCATGGGACAAACTCGAATCCAGGCCCAAGGCCCATTCGACTTTGTCCTCCTGATAAATTCGAATTTACCTTCTATATTAGATACGAATCTCTGCTAAATTCGAATTTCACATGACAACTTCTATTCGATTATATGTTTTAACTTATGTTTGAATTAATCTTTGGACTTTATGTTTGAACTTCTTGTAATACGTTTCACCAAGTTCAAACATACAAACAATAAATATCAAACACATAAAATCACATATATCAAACACTAGTTAATATTCAAAACCTTGTAACATGACTAATACAAAATGCTAACACACTTTAGACTGCTATCGTCACACAGGGTGTACCAACAGACTCCCCCTTGACGATAGCTTCTAACTATTTACATTTTGATTATGTACTAGAACTATATATACTGCTACCTGCATATAAACCTGCATCTATACATACTTTCACTACCTTCTGGTACTTCCTAGCATCAGACCTCCAACCTTCATGGAAGAAGATAGGCTGATCATTCAGCTTCTGCAGGTCGTCCTTCGATAGATTTATTAGATGCAACGGATCATACACTCGCAAAATTAATTTGTTTTGTTATCCTCCATTATTGCTCCAGCAGTTTCGTTATGTATGTACCACCACTTCATGTTACTCAGAACATCTTGTGGCATCGTCTTCATGGGCACTTTCTTCAAACACTTTACAGGCTTGTACACCATTCTGGCCCATGGCCTACCTGTATGAGGATCTATTCTTGACATGTCCTCGACTCTCTTCCCAGTTCTTGGCTTGAGCCTTTCAAATTTCCCTGACCGACCCTCTTTCCTGATAATCTTTGCAATTACTTCAGCATAAGGGTCGTGACCAATATTTATCAGCTCTTTCCATGCCAATTCTCTCACTTCAACCTTCGGCAATGTATTGAAGACTTTAAGCGTTCGCCTTAGGTATTGAAGACCATCTCTCCTTTCCAATATAAACAGCTGCGGTTCTCGGTCAAAGAACTAGCTTAGAATTCCTCATGAGAGATTTTCCGCCCCAGGAATCCTCATCTTCTTCTTCATCTTCGGCTTTTCTTTCTTTTGTTCCTTCTTGAACCACAAATTCAGTAAATCAGCCCTGGAAGGCTCTTTTTCTGCTCTTTCAAGTTCAGAGTCTTCGACCGAGGCTATCTTGATCTCATCTATATCAATCACATTGTGATTATCTCGAACATACAACTCCGTGATAGGTTGTGAATTTACAATCACCTCGTTGACATTATCGTCCTCGTCTTCTATCACTTCATCGTCAGATCGCCAATCAACAATATCCGCCGGTACGAATTCTCCTTCTTCCAATTCCTCTACATCATCTTCAAAATCAAATTCCATTATTTCTTCATCAATGTTTCTCAAGGCGTCTATCATATCAGTTTCATGAGATTTTGAAGAACCCGCCTCACCTCCTTCTCCTCCTTGAACATCAGCCTGACTAGGCTCCCCCTAAACTTCAGCATATAGAGCAGCAGGAAAATCTACTGGCGCATTTTCTTTTGGTGCATTGGGATCATCGCCATCGTCATCATTTCCCCTTCTTGGCTCGTCACTATCCCTACAACTTGTCTCCCCCTGAGCTTTTAGATTTTTCAATAACTGCTCGATAAGGGACCTCATTGATCTGATTTCGGAAGCTTGATCTGCCACAAAGGATTTTAGCTCAAGATTTTCTTCCTCCATCTTTCCAACAGATTTCTTTACCTCAGCATTTTCTTTGTCAATATTTGCGTTATGAGTCTGTATCTCACCAACCGCTTTTGTCAATTGAAAGATTTGGACTTGCTGGAAGTCAACCTTGCTCCTCAGCTCAGAAAACCTTTGATTGTCCATGAAGGTTGATGATGTGGATTGGATGGATTGGATGGGAGTGAGGATGATTGGTGGAGGAACGGATGTATGAACAGGTGGTGGTTGTGGAATGGGTTCTGTTGGTTGGGCGGTAGGTATTTCTGGCTCAGGAGCAGTGGCTGATGAAGCTCCCTGCATGAAGCGATGTCTCTTTGCTCTCTGCCTCGGTATCAAAGGAGTAATTTCCTCATCCTCAAAATCTGAGTCATCTGACTCCCTTGAAGCTCTTCTCCTTCTAACTCCTTCCTCGACCACCACTAATCTTGATCCATTTGTCCCTATGTGAATGGATGGATCTGCGGTCACAGTGTCTGGGCCCTCAACTTCTATTTCTTCAGCTTCTTCTGACTCAGAATCAGAAGTTGACTCGGTTTCGCCTGCTGCTTCAGGTTGATAATCATCGATCTGCTTAAAAACATCAACTTCTCCTTCTAGAGGCTCCAAGAGATCTCCAATGAGTTCAGAAGTAATTGCCTCATTTGCATTAGGCCCGGTTGCCCAAATATCCTCCAAGGTCTCCACCCGAGGATCAGATTCGGGGGCTGCACTTGACGGACCAGCTTCCTCTGGCTCCTGCATTCTGCTTGTCGAAGTCCTAGCAGCCTGATTTTGTCTCGCTGTCGGTCTTTGCCTCCTCCTTTGTTGCTGAGGCCTCGGTTGTGGCGGTTTCTGTTGTTGCGGTTGCTGTGGAACTTGCATATCCCCTGCCCAGTTGGCACCTTCCCCAACTTGAAAATCTGGATTGACTACTGCCCCAAACAGTGGTGCCTCCACTGGCCTCGTTAATCTTCCTCGATGAGCTTGACAATCTGCAAAGATGCGTTTATCAATCACCGCAACACGTTGAATTTCATTCAGCTGTGGCAGTTTCGGTAGAAAATGTCTAATCAGCATCATTACGAATCTCGGATATAGCAGAAATCTTTCTCGGTCAGGAGCTGTTATTTGTTGAACAAACTCGGTAAAGAACATCTCTGAGAAGCTAAATCGTTGATTGTAAACCAATGCTATCATCCCTGACTGAATCTTTGATACAATGTAATCGAAACCTGCTTTCTTGGCGGCAAAACACACCATAAAAACGTGTGCTAGATATCGCCATTGTCCTTTTAGCCCGCTCTTCATGAAAGAGGACTTAGCCACGTCCAGTCTTTATCCCATTCTAATAAAAGCTGCTTGCCTGATTGCTAAAGGAAAGTCAATCAGCCCATTCTCTTGTTCTTGAGATCCGAGCTGCAACACTTGACGTAACATGTCAGCTGACAACACTAGAGGGTGTCCAGCGACCCTCGTCCTTAATACTGTTGGAGTAACAGTACCGTCAACTTGTAGATGATCCCAAAACTGACGAACATATGGGATGACTATCTGAATATTATGGGACAGCACATATGAAATCCTTGATCCCACAAAAAAATCCACCATCTGGCGGTAGGCTTGAGCCTCTGGAATCGCATGGTCCGGAGAGATGACCATATTATGCTTAGAAACGAAAACTCTATCCGTCATGTCTGCACATTAAAGCATATAAGATATTAGAATTATTAAATAGGCATAAACTTGTTTAAATTCAAATTTGTTTTATTTTGAACTCGTATAAGTACAAAATCTAACACCTATGAATTTCTACAAGTTTGATTTAAATTTTAAGCAAATAATTCGGATATAATGTTAAATTCGAAGACACATTCGAAACTATCCTCAATTCGAGTTTAATGGCATCTTCGAGTTTAGCGACAAACTCGAAGCCTCTATCAAATTCGAATTTAAGAACAAATTCGAAGGTGTCGGTACGGATAACAACAGAAATTCAAGATTTTAACCATTTTAGACTTAGAAAATTACATTCATTAGTCCTAATAGGTTCTAATCAAAGATATTTGTGGTCAATTTGATGTTTCACCGGTTCAAAGTGTGTTATTTTGAAATACAAACTTTCCACCTTTAAAACTTCAAAATCCGTTAATTTTGGCTCAAATGGAGTCTAAAACCACCTAAATCTTGTACAACACTATTGATTATACCTAGATTTGTTTGTAGTCTCGAACACAAACAAACAGAAAGTCGACAAACAGTATGAAACTCGAAAACGATAAACTCGAAGACAAACTCGAAGTCGCTCTCAGTGAACTCGAATGCTCAAAGTCAAAAGTAGGTGATAATGACTTGTCACTGTTGACCTATTTATATCAACCACCCTCGTGTTTGTTGCTTCTTTCGAATTTAACAGCAAATTCGAAGAGTCTGCCAAATTCGAATATATATTCGATTTTGGTTAAACTCGAACTTAACTTTGAAAATTTGAAAATTTCGAAAACCTTTGAATTAAATTCAACTTTTTCAACTTTTTCAACCTTTTCGTGTAACGGAATAAACTATGCCAAATCTTTTACCCTAAGTACAAGATTTTCACGCAATGATTATTTTATTCAACTAAGAATGCACCCTCAGTAATTTTGACCTTTTTCCTAAGTAAAAGTAAAAAATAAAAATAAAATTTAAAAATAAAATAAACTAAAATAAAATAAATTAAAGTAAAAAATTGTGAACAAAAATTAAACTTAGACTAAACTACATTATTTAAAATGTACAACCTACACTTAACAGAGTATTTTTGATGAGTATAGTCAAAGACAGGTTCAATCAGATAGCGGTGTCAAATACGCACTTTCAGTATTTAAACTTTCACACTTAGGAATTTTTTATTCCTCTGATTGTTTGTCGTGACATACATTTCTAGCCGATTGTTGGTATTATTTCCCTTTAAACATGTTACATTTCGGAATATCCCTTGGCCTTTTTATTTATCATGAAATTATCTTACGTGACTCATACATAAACATACTTTTATGATCAAGGCATACACACAATGATTATAACTTTTGGTATTTGCAAACTTTCTTTAAAAGGCAAACATCGGACACAGGTCTGTATTTACATACAACAAAGTGTCTTAGTTTGTCTTAAGGTTTATTTTTAAAGCTAACAAGACAGCAGTGACAGGTCTGTACCGACGTACAACAAAGCGACTTATCTTGCTAACTCGAATCAAAACAGAGGCAACAGGTCTGTACTTACGTACAACAGGGTTACTTGTTTTGACTCTCAACCCAATATGATTTTTCTATTCCTTCCATTTTAAGATGTATTTGATGTTGCTATACATCCCCAGAAAGTTTGCATACCTCATTTAGAATCAAAGTCTGTATGTCTCTAACACAAAAATTAAGACCAATTGGTCATACATCTAAGTTAGTGACACGTCTGACTTTTTCTTGAATATTTTATTAGCCTTGAGACTCCCTATATGTATTATGCCTACCAACACATCATACTAGATAATGTATTACACTTAGAATTTTTAGGTGCATTATATGTGAAAGCTAAACACTTAGAGCTTGTAAAGACTATGCTAATTTTCGTCACTTTGAACCTATGCATCTAGGACTTAACTCTTTTCCTGATATTCTCTTTTTTTTTTGAACTTTTTGTGGTTTTCTCTCTTGTTTCTTTTGTTTTTCATAAATAAGATTAAGAAAATAAAATAACCTACTAACTTACTAGAAAAGGAAATTATCCTAAACTACTAAACTTACTATAAAAAGAAAGAAAGACTATTGTTATAAAAAGAAACAAAACTCTACTAAGGTCAACTCACTCTGGATTACGCATTCCATTTAGTTGAATCAAATACTCAAAACGTGACTTATCAAAAGCTTTAGTAAATAAATCAGCATTATTATCATCCGTTGCCACTTTTACCAGCTTGATTAAGTTCTTTTCAGCACAATCACGTATAAAATGATGTCTTATGTCTATGTGCTTTGTTTTATTATGTTTAACTGGATTATTAGTTATGACAATTGTTGACTGGTTATCTATCCTAATAGGAGTATGAGTATAAGTCAAACCGTAATCCCGCAATTGTTGTTGTATCCACAAAACCTGTGAACAGCAACTACCAGCAGCAACGTATTCGGCCTCGCACGTTGACACGGCTACCGAAGTCTGTTTCTTGCATTGCAAGGAAACAAGTCTCCCTCCTAAGAACTGACAACCTCCAGTTGTTGACTTGCGCGTCAAGCTGCATCCACCGCAGTCTGAATCTGTGAACGCTTCCAATTCTAGATCTCCCTCCGCGTGACACCAAAGTCCCAGCTTCGGTTTCGATTTGAGGTATCGTAGAATCCGCTTCACAGCTTTCATGTGCATCTCTTTCGGATTAGCTTGAAACCTAGCACAAATACAAACATCAAACATAATATCAGGTTTTGAAGCAGTTAAATACATAAGTGACCCAATCATGGCCCGATATAACGTCGGATCCACATCGATATCACTTTCAGTACCTGGTCTGAGATTATGATTCACTTGAATCGGCGTGCTGAAATGAGCTGTCAGTTTAGTCCCTTCCATCCCGAAGCGCTCTAATATGTCGTAGACATACTTCGTCTGATGGATAAACATTCCCTCCTTTTGGTCAACTTGCAAACCCAGAAAGAAATTCAACTCACCCATTGCACTCATCTCGAATTTTCACTTCATCACCTTTTCAAAATCCTTGCACATTTGCTCGTCTGATGATCCAAAGATGATATCATCGACGTACACTTGTACCAAGATGAAGTGTTCTCCTTTTCGCTTCACGAACAGCGTACTGTCTATCCTTCCTCTTTCAAACCCATTTTCTAACAGATGGTTGGACAGAGTCGCGTACCACACCCTTGGTGCTTGATGCAATCCATACAGAGCCTTATCTAATCGATATACTCTGTCTGGATATTTTGGATCTGTAAACCCGGGCGGCTGTTCTACATACACCAGTTCCTTCACTTTCCCATAAAGGAAAGCACTCTTAACGTCTAGCTGATAAACCTTAAAGCCCTTGAAGGAAGCAAAAGCCAGAAAAAAACGAATTGCTTCCACCCTTGCTACTGGCGCGAACACCTCATTGTAATCGATTCCTTCCTCTTGGTTGAAACCCTTTACAACTAACCTTGCTTTGTTGCGAGTGACTATACCCCGATCGTCTCTTTTGCATTAAAAAACGCATTTGGTTCCTATTGCTATTTCCCCTCTAGGTAATGGAACTAACTCCCACACTTCTAGTTTCCTAAATTGTGACAGTTCTTCCTGCATCGCTTCAACCCAGGAGTTATCTTTTAGTGCCATTTGCACGTTTTTCGGCTCTACTTGCGAGATAAAACAAGAATAGAGGCAGGTATGAAAGGCCTCAGAGTCATTTATCATTGACAACAACACAGTGTTGTTATTTAAACTACTCTTAGTCCTGATACCCGCATTAGGATTTCATATGATGCTTTCTATAGGATGGTTCTTGTTGATCCTAGAAGTCTCTATCTCGTCAACTCTCAGATTATCTCCTAAATTTGATCCTATTTCACCTAACGGGGGAACGACCTCAGACTCCACATTTTCTTCCTCGTGGACAGTTTCCTCAGAGTTGGAATTTGTCGTCTGATTTTCGTTTGTAGGTGCTTCAGAATCAGTGACTTCTGGAGATCGATCTTCAGTTGAAGTAGGCTCAGAAGTTGATTGAAAAGTGGTCCTCGGAAAGCTATGACCGTCGTCATTCAGATTCAACGACGCCATGTCCTTTTCGATAGTACCTGCATTTTCATCCAAAGGAATGTTAAATGACTCAAACAGTTTGTCATAGTCAAATATCCATTCCGGACCTGTTTGTTAAAAACCCGTTTGTTTGGTGAGTTCGGCACATAACCTAGGAAGTATCCTTCGTCAGCCTTTTCACCAAACTTAGGTTGATGTTTTGTTCTCAATAAAGTACATGGTACCCCAAAAGGTTCGAAGCCAGTTAAATTAGGTGGTCGTTTATTCAAAACTTCATAACAGGTTTTGTTCAAAGATTTGACAGTAAGGACCCGGTTTAAAATATGGCATGCGGTATTCACTGCCTCCCCCAAAAACATGGTAGGAAGCCTTGAATCCGATAACATGGTCCTTGCTGCCTCAATCAATGTCCTGTTTTTCCGTTCGGCCACCCCATTTTGTTGTGGCTCATAAGGTGCACTAAATTGATGCACTATGCCTTTTGATAGGCAATATACACCAATTACAGTGTTTTTAAACTCTGCTCTGTTATCACTACGAAGTCGTTTAACCCTTGTTCCATATGAATTCTCCACTTGGTCTAAGAACCCGATGAGCTTGGAAGTCGTCTCGTCCTTTGTACCTAGAAAGAAAACCCAAGAAAAACGTGAGTAATCGTCAGTAATAACTAAACAATACCAACTACCACCTATACTCCTTTTGTTGATTGGTCCAAAGAGGTCCATATGCAACAAATCGAATGTGGCAGCGATGGAGTTCTGAGTCTTGGACTTGTGTGCTTTCTTGTGTTGTTTTCCTTTCTTACACAGCAGACACTTGCCCTCGAACTGAAAACTCTTCATGGGAACACCTTGCACCAATCCATTTTTCATAATGTAGTTCATCTTTCTCTGGTGCAAGTGTGCCATGCGTCTGTGCCATAAAACTGACTCAGTCTCTGAAGCTTTAGATAGTAAACAGAATGGTCCCATCGAAGATTCAGCCTTGTTCATGTCGACCATGTACAAGTCATTCTTCCTTGCAGCCCTCATCAGTATCCACTCTTCAAGTATCTTGAACCCCGGTTTTAGCACCAACGCCTCAGTATCAGTGAACAACACTGAATTCTTTTTATCACAGATTTGAGATACACTAATGAGATTATGAATCAGTTTATCAACGTGATAAACTTGATCCAATTTGATCGTCCCATTAGTGACCACTCCAGTACCAGTGATATTTCCTACTTTATTTCCAGCGAATGATACAAAGCCCCGATTCCCTCCATCGAAGTCTGTAAGTAGACTTCTTTCCCCTGTCATGTGCCTGGAGCACCCACTGTCGACGAACCACTTGTTGTTTAGACCTGTGGTTATCTCCTGCACATGAAAGAAAATAGGTTAGTTATCACGGGGAACCCAAGTCATAACTGACTTGGTAATACCATTCTCGTCCACATACTTGAACTCTTTCAAATACCCATCACTCCTTTCAGGTGACTTGGGTCTTTGAACTGGAGTTTTTGTGGTGCCGAGTGATTTAAGTTCACTCTTTGCCTTTGTGTCGGCATTTGCTGTGGAGCTCGTCACTAATTACGATTATAATTCATTTCAGACTGATATCCCTGAGCTCTACCCGGTGTTTGATGTCTAACAGGGGTGTGTGACCTAACCGGAGTGTAAGCTCTGCTAGGTGTTGTACTCCTATATTGTTGTTGCGGTCCAGACCTAGATTGATTAACGACTCGATTTGGTGAATTAGTCCTAATCACTTCTTTTGGTCCAACTTTCACCGGTGTTTGTTTCACAGCAGATTTTGGTGTAGCTTGCACAGTTTTCTCGGTATTCTGAGAACTACTAGTGCTTGCAACACTTGTAGAAGGCTTAACTTGTTCTGACTTCCCTGTCTTAGGTGTATTGTCTACTTTCCTATGCGGACAGCTAGAAGCAACGTGCCCCCTTTCGTGACATCTAAAGCAAGACATTTTATCAATTGACTTTTTGTGTGTGCCCTTTGACTTAGGTGTCTCACTAGTGTCTGGATCTTTTGATTCATCTATAGCGACTGGTTCATCATTCTGATCATTAAAGTCAATTTTGTGTTTTCCTACAGGTTTATCACTAGAGGATGGCACAAATTTAACTTTCTTAATCTTGATATTAGTATCAGTCGCCTTAGTTGCATTTTCGTTTACAGGTTCAGACACTGGTTCCGGTATTTCCTCTAAGTCTACTGATTTCTCAGTTTTCTCCTGAGGTTGAGGTACATAGTTGTCATTGAAAGGTGGAGGACTCTCATGATATCCTAGACCTACAGGTTTTTTAGATTGACGCTGTGCATCTAATATTTTGCCTAGGTTAAGAGATGTGTTCCTAAACTTTTCAAGTTTACTATTTGCCTCAGCTACCTTTACCTTAGACTCAGCTAGCTCTATGTCTTTGGTTTTCAGCTCCTTGATTAATGCCTCAACATGTTCATAGACGAGTTCTAACTTAACACACTGTTCGCTCAGTTTGTCCTTTAGAACTATAACATCTTGTGCATCAGCCTTAAGCTTATCCCTAAGATCTTGCTTTATATCTATTAGGCTAGCATTATCTGATTTTAACGTTTCATTTTGAGCAGATATGGTTTGATGTGATTCTAGTACTAAATTTAACCTATCGTTAGATGTAGCACATAAAACACACAACTCATGAAAAGAGAAAAGTGCAGACTTACCTTAGTATGATCTGATTCTACGTTGGCCATCTGAGCGGCAAACTCCAGAATTGTCTGATCATCTGACTTCTCTATCCACATCGGACTGCTTTCATTCTTACTGCGGTCCCCTGTGATTTCGTCTGCCCCTTCACCTCCAGTCTCAGTCACTTCAGCCATAAAGGCTCTAGCATTCGATTCTGGATGTGTACTCCAGTCATAAGTGCCGTCTAGGTGTCTATCTGATGTGACATTAGATAACAACCCAGCTATATTCGCCTGACCGGATGAAGTACTAGGAAGATATCGCCGTTGCGATTGAGTCTGATACGGTCCTTGTTGATTCTGATACTGTCCCTGGTGATTTTCTACCTTCAGTCTTTGACACTCTCTAGCGAAGTGTCCTAACCCTTGACAGTTGTAACATTTAACCTTGGACTTATCGAATCCAATCCTATTGTTACTCATGTTCAGATTTCTTCCCGTCCTTTCTATGAACCTCTTTACTCTCTGAGTTACCATGGCCAGTTGCCATTGTAGATCCATCTCTTCAAGATCATCAGGGTCTACCTGATCGTAATCCTCATCCCAAAGAGCAGGATCGTTGATTTTGCCGTGAACGCAATTGCCGTAAGCGGCCACGAAAGAAGCCAACATATTCAGATGGTCTTCAGCCGATTTTGCGCTCATAGGCATCTTAGAGTATCCCTGAGATGTAGATGTCGGAGTAGCCTGATGCTGTTGTTCTTCTGGTCTAGTAAACCCTAAGAAAGCCTTACTCTGCGAGTCTTCTGGCTCAGCCGGTGACGATGTTTCTCCCGAGAAGAAGGTTGTAGCTGTCTTCATTTCAGCTGCCACTGAAGGTTTGGATTTTCCGAAATACATTGCTGGATCTTGAACTTGATCATAATCCGTTGCTTGCTTCAGTAACTCAAAATTATACGCACTTAGCGTTCCCACAACATTCTCTAGAGTCAGAGTATAGTATTTGTCCTCATCATGCTTAATTAAGGCCACATACATCGCCCATTTGGCCGGTAAAGCATCCAGAAGCTTATTATTCTTCTCAGTGTCACTATACTCAATGTCATGACTGTCTAACTCAGTGAGCAGATGATAGAAACGTGTGATAGTGTCATCCAGCTTTTCATCCTTCAATGCTTTGAAGATTGCAAACTGCTGCTTGAGCATTTCCATCCGTTTCCTTCTAACCCTCGGGTTACCCTCAAACCGTTTTTCCAATGCCTCCCACAGCTCTTTTGCTGTCTTCTGATTGCGGAAGGTGTGTAGTATGTCCTGAGGTAACGCCATTCTAATGATAGCGTATGCACGGTTCTCTGCTTCAAACAACTTTTTATTGTCATCCTTCATTTTAGAATAAGGAACAACCTTTTGTCGTCCTTCTACGTCAGCTGTAGGTGGAATGTATCCCTCGTCGATACAAATCCACATGCGCATATCATTAAATCGCGCAAAGTCGGCAAACCGATCCTTCCACCAGTAATAATCGTCAAGTTTCATCAACTTTGGCGGAGTATTTGCTTTTCCGACCTCGTGATCCATCTCCAAAAACCGTTGTAGACTTGTCATTGTTTCAAAGATAATTGTATTTAAACTTAATTAATTTAATTCGAAATTAATTTAAATCAATTCTTTCGAATTTAGGGAAATTCGAATTTAATTAAATTTAAGCCTATTTGGGATTAAATTCGAGTTAAGTTGTTAAATCCAATTAAAATCGAAATTAATGACAAAATTGAAGGTCTCTAAATTCGAAAGTCCACTTAAATTCGAAACCTACTCAAATTCGAAACCCAATTTAACTCGAATGTCCCCTATTCGACTTTAGTGCAAAGTCGAAATCCAAAGTAAAGTCGGAATGGCCAAATTCGAAACCACTTTTAGGAAATTCGAAAGGAGCGTATTTTGGTCAAACTCGAAAATGAGCAAAACCCTAATTTCTCCTTAACAAATTTGAGCGCCGCAAATTCGAGAAACGGCTAATACCTCGAGTTTTTCACGTTTTTCAGATTAAGTCAATATTGATTTTGATCAAAAACGTGAAGTACAACAAAGTATTTCCCGGAATCCAATTTAATAAGCTCGAAAAACTGAATAATACGTGAGATTAACCGTCCAAAAGCGTCAAGAAACCTAGGATGTATATTTATGAACACGAAGAACACTAAGAACACCCCGTAGGCTCTGATACCACTTGTAAGGTCTTGAACTAACAGATCTATCTAGACGCGACACACACCAACGAGTGCGGAATCCTCGTTAGCGGCTTGACGGGTATATCACTCACACAGAACACGGAGACTACCACGGCGTTGTACGATCGACGAGGAACGAACCTACGCGATGATTCTCTCCGAACAAACACAATATCAGCTAAAAAACTCGAGATCGCCTTTTGCTAATTGCTCACACGAATTCTGCAAAAGTTATCTAGTTAATCCCTAATTATAGTGACCCATTCGAGTTTGTCATGGGACAAACTCGAATCCAGGCCCAAGGCCCATTCGAATTTGTCCTCATGACAAATTTGAATTTACCTTCTATATTAGATTCGAATCTATGCTAAATTCGAATTTCACATGACAACTTCTATTCGATTATATGTTTTAACTTATGTTTGAATTAATCTTTGGACTTTATGTTTGAACTTCTTGTAATACGTTACACCAAGTCCAAACATACAACCAATAAATATCAAACACATAAAATCACATATATCAAACACTAGTTAATATTCAAAACCTTGTAACATGACTAATACAAAATGCTAACACACTTTAGACTGCTATCGTCACACAGGGTGTACCAACACTTATTTCTATGGTCTTCCTTGATATGTAATAGGCTAGCGTTGTCTAATTTTAAGGATTCATTCTGAGCAGTTATAGTTTGATGTGATTCTAGTACCAAGTTTAATCTATCGATAGACGTAGCAACCAAAACACATAAATCACGGAAAATAGGAAAATTCAGAATTACCTTGGCGTGATCAGATTCCACATTGGCCATCTGTGCGGCGAACTCCAGAATTGTCTGATCTTCTGACTTTTCTACCAACATAGGACTGATATGATGCTGATTGCTGTCCCCTGTCTTTTCCTCTGCTCCGCCACTTCCAGTCTCGGTTACTTCAGCCATAAAGGCTCTAGCATTCGACTCTGGATGTGTACTTCAGTCATATGTTCCATCTGGCTGTCTGTTAGATGTGACATTGGATAACAGACCAGCTATATTTGCCTGACTCCTTGAACTACCCGGCAAATATCTCCCTTAAGATTGATTCTGATACTGGTTTTGGTAGTTCTCTACTTTCGGTCTTTGACATTCTCTAGCGAAGTGTCCTAAACCTTAGCAGTTGTAACACTTAACTTTAAATTTATCAAACCCAATCTTATTGTTACTGACGTTGAGATTTCTGCCCGTTCTCTTGAAGAATCTCTTGACTCGCTGAGTCACCATGGCCAGTTGCCATTGCAGATCCATTTCCTCTAGATCATCAGGATCTACATGATCATAATCCTCATCCCAAAGTGCAGGATCGTTGATTTTCCCTTGAACGCAATTGCCATAGGCGGCCACAAATGAAGCCAACAGATTCAGATGGTCTTCAGCTGATTTTGGGCTCATAGGCATCTTTGAATGCCCTTGAAATGTAGATGTCGCCTGAGTTTGCTTTTCTTTTGGTCTACAAAACCCTAAGAAAGCCCGATTCACTGAGTCTTCTGATTCAACCGGTGTCGATGTTTCTCCTGAAAAGAATGCTGTAGCCGTTTTCACGTCAGTTGCCCCCTGAAGATTTGGACTTCCCAATGTACATGTCCGGATCCTGTACTTGTTCATAATCCCTCTGTTAGGCACAAAAAGGCCTCAGTCAAACCTGTTCTACATCTGAGGGGGAGATTTTATAATCAAACCTGTTGATGCATTTGAAGGTTGAATTTAAGGCCTGTTATATGCCTTATTGAAACCTGAAAATGATTTGCAATATCAGTCTAAAGCTGTTCTATATGTTGCATGTGTTGCAACTACGACAGTTTGTCCAAGCTGCTCTGTCTGCTGAACAGGCTGGACATAAACTGTCTACGCTGCTCTACACTGTTGAGCAGCTTGGGCGTTTTTAAAGTGTTCTGTTCTTTGTGAACAGAACCTGTTCTTTGTGAACAGGCTAAACACTTTATGGAATATGTTTCCAAGTCATCATGTATTGTTTTTGGCTACAAGATCAGTTCACAAAGTCGAAGACAAAGTGGAAAACAGAACTGCTCAGCCTGCCCACGCTGTTCTGTAACATGAAGACAAAAGGTTATTTGAAAAAGGGTGACAGACCTTTTTCATATATCAAAATAGGCCTTTACAAGGAAGAAAGACGCAAAGTTGACATTCCTAAATTAGTTAAAGGCAATGCAACAGTACACAAAGTAAAAAGACAAAAGTTCTGCACATGTGAAGTCAAGTCTGCTTTTCAGAAAAGTGCAGAAAAGGTTATGTTGTCTTTTTCAACAAGACTTCTCCTTTTTCATTCCGTCCAATGAAGATGTTTCTCTTAGATCCTCTAAGTGAGTATAAAAGGAAGCTTCTAAGGATAGAAAGAGGTGTGAAGAAAGCTAAGTGCTGAAACCCAAGAGTGAACGTGCAAGTGTGTTTTCATGCATGCAAGCCTGCTTGTGTAATATAGTTTCTTTGTGTCTAAGCTGTTCTACATAAGCTGTCCCTCTGAGTCTTGTAAACACATTGAGTGCTTCTTAGTGAGTGTATTCATTGTATACTAGTTTGAGTCTGTCTTAGACTAGTAAGCATGCTGTTGTATCTGTCATCTCAGCTTGAACTATTCCGCATTCAAGCTTGTTTGTAATTAACAAATTGTTGATAATACATACAAACATTGAGAAAAGAGTGTCTAGTTTTTAAATTGCTGTATTCACCCCCCTCTACAGCTTATAACTATATACTTTGGGAACCTCTCGGGACCTACAACTGGTATCAGAGCAGTTTAGAGTGTGTGTCATTCTAGATCTCTCATTCTCCCAAGTTTCCATGGACAACAGTGCTGCAAATTCTTCTTACTATGACAATGGCTCTATGGGCAAGCCTCCAAAATTTAATCATCAAAACTTCTCTGGTTGGAAGTGCAGAAGGATGCTCTACTTAGAGAATCTGGATGTACAACTACCAGAGATAGTGATGGAGGGTCCCTATGTGACAACCTCTGTTACTACTATAACTCCAGCGGTTGAAGGAGCTGCCCTTGAAATCAGGACCTTTGAAAAAGCTAAAGCTCAATGGTCTGATGAAGACAAGAGATTGGTGGCTCTGGATGCAAAGGCCAGAAACAACCTGGTCATTTCTCTCCCTGATGATGTGTTCAAGCAGGTGGAGAAAATGAAGACAGCAAAGGAGATGTGGGATACTTTGTGTACCGTCTATGATGGACCCACAATCACACTGGACAACAGGATCAACAATCTTGTTAGACAGTATAAACTCTTCTTTGCTAAACCAAAGGAGACTCTCACTGAAACCTACACCAGGTTTACTGCTCTAGTGAATGATCTCAAAGCTGTTGGGATCACCAAGGACAGTCTTACCCTGGTGAATAAATTTCTGGACATTTTACCTGAAGAGTGGAACTACTTTTCAACAATCCTAAGGAACTCAGGTACTATCAGAAGTATGGATCTGGTCAATCTGTATGGATCCTTACTGAATGATGAACAGTCAAGGCAACAAAAGAGAAATGCCTTGGAAATGTCCAGAAGAGGTGCAACCTTTGTGGCTAATGTGAGACAGCCTGTAAATCAGGTGAGTGATGTGTTCATTCAACCTGATCAACAGGATGATGAAAAGGAGGAGGTGTCAGACGAAGAAGATGCTGCAGATCTTGCTGAACAAGATGATGACAAATGATAGCCATGCTTGTCAAAAGGTTCAACAAGAAAAGGTTTGGAAGAAACATGCTGCAAGGAGGTTCAAGTGCTGGAAAAAAGAAGGCATTTGACAAATCCAAAGCTGAGTGCTTCAAGTGTGGCAAAACTGGTCACATAGCTGCTGACTGTGTGTCAAAAGCTGTTGGTCAGTCATCCAAACCCAACAAGACTAACAAGGATGATGGCTATAGGGTTAAGTACCTTATGGCCATGGCTAAGCTGAGGAAATTGGAAAACTCAGTGTCTTCCAATCGCCAAAAGGGACTTATGGCAGAGACATGTGACTGGGAGGAATCCGATTCATCATCTGATGAAGAAGATAATCAATGTCTGATGGCCAACACTGATGTCCCATCAACAAGCAGTTTCAAACAGGATATGGCTGAAGCTGAAGCCTTCAGCAGCTTAGAGAACTGGAATCCTACTATGATGTATAAGGTACAAAATTTTATGGCTTACAGTTCTGAAGAAAAAGTTAAAATGTTTGAATATATGCTTGTTGATCTCAAAGCTGCTGTTGAGAAGCATGATGCTTTACTATCTGAAATCTCTAAGCTTAAAGCTGATCTTAAAACTAAATCCAGTAAACTGGACAGTTTCCATAAGTTGGAAACTGAGCTTGATGAATTAAAACACATCAACTCTATTTTACTGGAAGAAAAGAGAGAAACAGATATAAAGCATGTCAAGCTTCAAAAGATAGTTGACTCTTGGTGCCAATCTGCACAAAAAGTCAGCCATTGTATAAGTCAACAAATTCCTGCACAAATCCAAGCCTATCTTGGAGGG
>JAANYP010001390.1:34107-194552 GCA_020465985.1 Centrapalus pauciflorus | reverse complement strand
GGAACTTTTGTATGTTCTCTAGTTTTGTTTCACTGATGGAGCCAAAGAAGGTTGATGAAGCATTAAAAGATGCCAATTGGATCACTGCCATGCAAGAAGAGCTCAATCAGTTTGAGAGAAACAATGGATGGAAGCTGGTCCCTGCTCCTAAAGGTAAAACTATAATTGGCACTAAATGGGTTTTCAGGAATAAGATGGATGAGCAAGGTCATGTCATTAGAAATAAGGCAAGACTGGTTGCTCAGGGCTACAGACAGGAGGAAGGAATTGAGTATGATGAAACATTTGCTCCTGTGGCCAGGCTAGAAGCAATTCGTTTGTATCTAGCCTACGCTGCTCATAAGAGCATTAAGGTATTTCAAATGGATGTGAAGAGTGCATTTTTGAATGGGAAGCTGCAAGAAGAAGTTTATGTCAAGCAGTCTCAAACAAGCCCCTAGGGCCTGGTATGACACTCTTACTGAGTTTCTTATGAGCAATGGGTATTCCAGAGGTAAAGTGGATACTACACTGTTCATAAAGAAGGTGAAGTCTGACATTATGCTTGTTCAAATTTATATGGATGACATAATATTTGGTTCTACTAATGAGCAGCTATGCAAGAATTTCTCATTACTCATGAAATCTAAGTATGAAATGAGTATGATGGGAGAACTAACTTTCTTTTTAGGATTACAGGTTAAACAAACCTCAACTGGAATTTTTATAAATCAAAGAAAGTACACTTTAGATCTATTGAAAAAGTTCAAATTTGATCAAAGTTCTCCTATTAAAACCCCAATGGCAACCAATGTAAAATTGGATGCTGATGCCAGTGGCAAAGCTGTTTCAGTAACAGCTTACAGAGGCATGATTGGGAGCTTGCTATACTTAACTGCTAGTAGACCTGATATTATGTTTGCCACCTGTCTGTGTGCTAGGTTCCAAGCTGATCCAAAGGAATCTCATCTGGCTGCTGTTAAAAGAATCTTCAGATACCTGAAGGGTACACCAGGTTTAGGTCTTTGGTATCCCAAAGACTCAAGCCTTGAACTAACAGGCTATTCAGATTCTGATTTTGCAGGCTGCAGGTTAGATAGGAAAAGCACAACAGGTGGATGTCAACTCCTTGGTGGAAAGTTGATCAGTTGGAGTAGCAAGAAGCAGAACTCAGTGTCCACTTCTACTAGCTGTTAAGTACATTAATGACCCAATTATACCTCGATAGTGAGTCACATCTACTGGTTTCCCTAAAATGTCCTCATCGAGTTTTGACTTTGAATCCGGAGCCATGGGAGTTTTCATAGGAGTACTGTTTACCATGTTAAATTTCTTTAACATGTCTTGTATATATTTGACTGATTGATAAAAATACCATCAGCTAAATGTTTTACTTGTAATCCTAAGAAAAAATTTATTTCCCCCATCATGCTCATTTCGAATTTTTGGGACATTAAAAATGCGAATTTCTTACAAAATTCCGGATTTGTAGACCCAAATATTATGTCATCTACATATATTTGTATAACTATGATATCCGGCCCCTGACGTTTTATAAACAGGGTTGTGTCAACTGCACCTTTGTTAAATCCACATTTCAACAGATATGTTGAAAGTGCATCGTACCAAGCACGCGGTGCTTGTTTAAGGCCATACAGTGACTTATCTAAATTATATACATGATCAGGTCTCGAAGGATCAGTAAAACCTTCGGGCTAATATGTATATACTTCATCTGTTAATTCCCCGTTTAAAAATGCAGTTTTAACATCCATTTGATAAACTGTAAAGTTTTTATGAGCGGCAAAAGCTAAAAACATTCTAATCGCTTCGATTCGTGTAACTGGTGCAAACGTTTCATCGTAGTCAATCCTTTCTTGTTGGCTGTATCCTTTGGCAACGAGACGAGATTTATTCCGAATGATTACTCCATGTTCATCCTTTTTATTTTTAAAGATCCATTTCGTGCCTATTATCGATTTGTCTTTTGGGCGCTCAACAAATCTCCAGACCTTTAACCGTTCAAATTGGTTCAGTTCTTCTTGCATCGCCACAATCCAATCAGCGTCCAGAAGTGCTTCTTTTACATTCTTGGGCTCTATTTTACTTAGAAAATTCGAAAATTAACATTCATTTATGGTGGCCCTTCTGGTTTGGACTGAAGCGGATGGATCACCAATAATGTTTTCTATTGGGTGATTTCTAGTCCACTTAAAAGTATGTGGAAACGGTTCTATTTGGTCTTGATTGGGATTACGATCTAGATATGTTGGTTGGGGAGTTACTTCAGATGTAGTAGGTGGGACATCTGAGGTAGGAGCTTCTGAATGTTCAGAAGTTATGGGGGTTTCAGAAGAATTTGGAGGTTCAATGGGTTGTACAATCCCAGTTGTCGACTGTACATTTGCTGTCGAGGCTTCTCCAGTTTCTTCTGAAACTTGTTGTTGAGAAAGATCAGAGACTACGACTGGATCTTCAGTAATCCTGTCAGGCACCAAATTTAGAACATTAGTTTTGGGCTTTTCAAAATAGTCTTCATAAAAATTCTCAAACAACTTCTGAGTGTTCAGCATTTTGTTCAGATGACTCCAATGAAGTCTGTGTTTTAGGTTCGGGTCCTGAACTGGTGTGTTCAGAAGCCATTACCACTCCGTCATCAAATTTGACATTCCTTCGATCCAATTTTCACTGTCAATGATCAACAGATTAAAAACCCTTAGTGATTTTAGGGTTTTTCGAAAAAAATATTCTCAAGAACAGTGAGTAATTTCGACAGAAAATTCAATCTCAGAATCAAAAATTCACCCCTAAAGCTCTGATACCAATTGTGAATTGCAGTTTCATAATAATCAAACAACAAATCAAGAACAAATACAATTCATTAATCAAAACTACTAACCGAATGATTGAATATCAGAGAATGTCTACAGTGATGAGAGAATAATTCCAATATCCGTAACTGCTTTTTTCCGTACAAAAGTGCAAAATGTCAGAAAGCTATTCTATTGAAAGTCAAACATAGTATTTATACCTACTTTACAACTATAGAAGAAATACAAAGTAACCCCTAGACTTTGTTTCCATCAATTAAAATACAGCCTAACATCATTTATAATCATTGTCTGTGTATCTCTAACATAGAAATTAAGACCATTTGGTCATACTTCTAAGTTAGTTACACATATGACATTTTCTTGATTATTTTATTAGCTGTTAGGATTTCTTTGTGTATTATGTCTACCAACACATCAAACGAGAAAGTATATATCACTTAGAATTTATGGTGCATTATGTGTGAAAGCTTAACACTTAGAGTTTGTTTAGACTATGCTAATTTTCGTCACTTTGAATCTATGATTCTAAGACTTAACTCATTTTTCGATATTCTCTTTTTTTTTGAAATTTTTAATCATTTTCTCTCTTTTTCTTTTGTTTTTTTTTAATTATTTTTAAGATAAGCTAATAAACTAACCTACTAACTTACTATAAAAGGAAAGAAAATCTACTAAGGTCAAGTTACTCTAGATTACGCATATCATTTAGTTGAACTAACAACTCAAAGCGTGACTTATCAAATGCTATTGTGAATAGATTCGCATAGTTGTTTTTACCAACATTGTTATATCAAATTCCACACTTTACCCTTTTCCCCTTAGAGTCCTCAACTTGGTCTAAGGACCCAATCAGCATGCCTGCTGTTTCGCCCTTTGTACCCCTGTCCTGTGTCAAGAGCCACCACTATCCTCAAACCATTTTCTGTTTGGACCAGTAGCTAACTCCTGCACACTAAACAAATCCAGTTAGATATCACGGGAAACCCAAGCCATGACTGACTTGGTAATATCGTTCTCATCCACAAACGTGAATTCTTTCAAATATCCATCTATTCTTTCAGGTGACTTGGGCTTTTGATCAAGAATAGGTTGTGGATTCGAGTGAATAACATCCACTCTCGGCCTTTGGGTAGGTCTTTGCTGTTCAGCCCTTGAATAATTTCTGTTATAATACATCTCAGATTGATAATTCTGGGCTCTACCTGGTGTCTTATGTCTATTAGGAGAATTAGACCTAACTAGAGTGTGACTCCTTTTAGGTGTATTATTCCTAATGATGGATTGGGAGCCAGACATTGATTGACTAGGGAATCTATTCGGTGAATTATTCCTAAGTCCTTCATTTTGTCTGAGAGAAACCGGTTGTTGTCGTCTACCTAGACGTGACATCACACTTGAGTTCTTCTCAGAAATTTGAGAACTACTCCAGCTCATATCACTGGGCATTGTTTTTAAGGTTTGCTGCACTTGTTTCCCTATGTTTAGTGAAGACTCTGGCTTCTTGTAGGGACAACCTGAAGCAACATGTCCTTTCTCATGACACCTAAAGCAAGACATCTTGTTAATAGATTTCTTATAGGCACTCTATGACCTAGGTGTCTTACTAATGTCTTGATTGTTTGTATCAACAACTTGGTTTAACTCCTCTTTTTTATTATTACTTACAGTCTTATCTTCTTCAAATTTTGGCTTACAACTAGACTATACACACTGTACCGTTTTTCTAACCTGAGGAGTATTTGAAGATACTTTAGAAGACTCAGTTACCTTGACTACCTCTGATTTAACCGTATCCTTGGTCTCATCCTAAGGAGTAGGTACATGGTTGCTATTTGCCTCAGCTACCTTAGTCCTAGACTCTGCTAATTCCATATCTTTAAGAGAGATCTCTTTGGTCAGTGACTCTACATGCTCATAAATTAGTTCATTCCTGACACTTTGTTCAATAAAATTTGTCATTCAGAACTATTAAATCTTGAGCATCATTTCTCAGTGTGGCCTAAAGATCTTCCTTAATTTTTAATAAACTAGCATTATTCGGTTTTAAGGATTGATTTGAGTAGTCATAGATGAATGTGTATCTAGCACTATATTCAATTTATCATTCAAAGTAGTACATAAAGCACATAAAACATGAAAAGTAGAAAAGTTCAGAGTAACCTTTTTCTGACTAGATTCGATGTTGGTCATCTGAGCTGCAAATTCCAAAGTAGTCAGCTCCTCAGTAATCTCCAGCACCAAAGGCTCTGAATCAGACTGTTGGGTATCTTCTTTCTTTTCCTCTTCTGCTCCCACATCTGTTTTTATCAGTTCGACCATGAAAGCCCTAGTGTTTGTCTCTGGATGTGTATTCCAATCATATGTGCCATCTAACTGTTTGTTAGACTCCACATTAGTAAGTAAACCAGCTACTGAACCCTGATTCCCTGATCTATGATTCCCTGAACTGGCTGAATACTGACGTCTCGAGTTCTGATGATTATCCATCTTAGATTCTTGACACTCTCTCGCAAAATGTCCCAACCCCTGACAATTATAGCACCTAACTTTTGACTTATCGAATCCTACATTGTTCTCACTTAGATTTCTTCCCATTCTTTTCATGAACCTCTTCAATCTCTGTGTGACCATAGCCAATTGCCATTGTAAGTCCATTTGCTCCAAGTCATCCGGATCCACCTGATCATGATCTTCTTCCCATAGAGCTGGATCGTTTATTTTCCTTTGAATACAATTCCCGTAAGCTGCTACAAACGATGCTAGAAGCTTTGGTTGCTCCTCTACAGTTTTAGCACTCATTGGCATTTTTGTGTATCCCTGAGACGATGATCCTGAGGTAGATGTCTTCGGTTGATCATCCGGATTTGAAAAACCCAGAAAGGCCGTACCATAAGATACTTCAGCTTCCCTTGGTATGCCTTCTTGTTCTCCAGAATAGAATGTTGTAGCTTCCGACGTAGATGCACTAGAAGTAGAGGTCTTTGATTTCCTGAAGTATATTTCAGGATCTTGGACTTGATCATACTCCGTGTCCTTCTTCTGTATCTTGAAGTTGTAGGCCCTCAACGTCCCTATGATTCCTTCTAGAGTAAGAGTCTCGAATTTTTCTTCATCGTGTTTTATAAGCGCTGTGTACATCTCCCACTTCGCAGGTAAAGCATCAAGAAGCTTCTCTATCTTCTCAGTCTTCTTATAGTCAACATCGTGATTATCCAGCTCTGTCAGCAGATGGTAAAATCTAGTTATAGTCTCATCCAGCTTTTCGGTTTTCAATGCTTTGAAAATCGCGAACTGATGTTTTAGCATCTCGGTCCTTCCCTTGCGAACCCGTGGATTTCCCTCACACCACTTCTCGAGAGCATCCCATAGCTCTTTAGAAGTTCGATGATTCCTCAAGGTTTGTAGAATCTCCTGAGGTAACGCCATACGAATTATGGAGAATGCTCTGTTCTCGGCCTCATACAGTTTCTTTTCATCATCCTTCATCTTCTGATATGATAATACTCTTTGACGACCTTCAAATTCTTGCGTAGGTGGCACATATCCCTCATCGATACAAATCCTCATTCGCATATCGTTGAAACGAGCAAAATCGGCGAACCTATCCTTCCACCAATAATAGTCTTCCAAGTTCATTAGCTTTCGTGGAGAATTTGCCTTGCCGACCTCATGATCCATTTCAATGAATTTTTGCAAACTTGTCATCTGTCTAAACTTTTTGTTTCCGAACCTAATTAAATTAATTGAATATTAATATAATTTAAATTCCTTCGAACTTAGGTAAGTTCGAATTAATTTAATATTAAATTCATTTGGAATTAAATTCGAATTTGTATAAGTTCGAAATCAACAAGTTCGACTGATAGCAAGTTCGAAAAGTCCTGACAAGTTCGAACCTCTGATAAGTTCGCATGGAACATAATTTTCTGACAAGTTCGAAATCTGACAAATTCGATGATATCAAGTTTGGATTTCTGTCAAATTCGAAGGAAGCCCTAAATCAAGTTCGAGAGGAGCGTATTTCTGAAAAGTTCAAATGACCCCTAATACCCCCTATGTTCGAGCGCCGCAAGTTCGAGAAACGGCCAAAAGTTCGATTTTTTCAATTTTTCAGATTAAACCAAAGTTTTTAGGATTAAAAACTATGATTTCGACTGAAATAGTGAACCAATAAGAACTTTTCTCCGTTACTTTGCTTGTATAACTCGAAAAACTTATAAAAATGTGATTTTTCCGTCACAAACGCCAAGAAACCAAGAATGTTTAAGATAAACGCGAAGAACACGATTAACACCCTTATGGCTCTGATACCACTTGTAAGGTCACCTACCTACGGATCCAATCTTGACGCGACACCGTCCAACGAGTGCGGAATCCTCGTTAGGGGTTTAACAGACTGATCACACACACGAAACACGGAGACCAACACGATGATAGATGTAAACCACGAACGTTCCGACACGTGATTCTGTCCAAAAACACTCTAAAACACTCTGCAAACGCTCACAAGTTATAATCCACCGAACACTAATTTCTGCAAAAGATCCTTTTCACCCGGATGCTCTGTTTGCTCTCAAGTTCGACAGAACCTCTGAACCGTCAAAGTTCTCTGAATTCACAAAGATAAGTTCATTATATAGCCGATAAGTTCATGAAGACGCTCCTCACAAACTTATAGACGCTCCTCTTGAACTTATCCTTGAACTTATTCTAGAACTTATTGTAGAACTTATTCTAGAACTTATTTCTAGAACTTATTCTAGAACTTAATCTAGAACTTATTTCTAGAACATATCCTAGAACTTATTATGATATCTAGAACTTACCATGCAAATGTAAACATCATCAATTATGTTATTTCATGTATCTTCTTTTTGGTAGTAACTTTCCATCTAATTCTGATTTTCATAGGTATAACATGGTTTTTGTACCTTTCACGGGTATTGACAACCATCGCAAATGTGTCACATTTGGGGCAGGTTTACTTTCAACCGAATCACAACAATCATATTCGTGGCTCCTAAACTCTTTTTTTGACGGCTTTTGGAAAAGCCTCAAATGTTGTTGTCACCGATCAAGATCCGTCCATGAAATTAGCATTTAAAAATGTCTTTCCTAACATTAGGCCCCGCCTATGCATGTGGCATATTATGGACAAATTCTCAAGTCAGGTACAAACTTATAACTCACGTAAATTATCTCATTGATCAAAGTTTCCTTAATTGCATCTTAAAAATTACATTATGCTTTGTTAGGTGGGTTACAAAATTTGTAAGGAAACAAACTTTCGTAAGCGCCTTCATAATTTGGTATGGGATGAAAGTATAGATCCAGTATCATTCCAACGAAAGTGGAAGTCCTTGATTAAGGAATTTAACTTGGGAACTAAGCGATGGTTATCTAAATTATATAAGATTAGAAGATCTTGGATTCCAGCTTTTTTCAGAGCCACATATATGTCAGGTTTGATGCAAACCACATCCCGGTCAGAAAGTGAAAATCGTTTCTTCCAGCAGCTAATGAATAATAACCTAACCTTACTAGAATTCTATAGTATATTTGAGGCTGCTATGGAGTTCCAGAGATCCAAACAACGTCTAAATGACCTTAGTTTGTTGAACAAACATATTGATTTGCAAATAAAAGTTTCATTTGAGAAACAAGCTTCTAATATCTACACTCTTACAATGTTTTCACGAGTTCAAAATTGAGATTGAAGCTTCGATCAACAACTGTGTTAGTGTTACTTCGTCATTGGTGGATGATATTACAACTTACGTTGTTAGAGATATCACCCAAAGTTCATCAAACTCTTACAAAAATCAGGTTACCGTTTTGCCTTCCTAATCTTTATTAAATATATCTTATTTACTTCCTATTGTATCTTTTATGTTTTCCTAGTGTCCTTTTAATTCTCTTGTTGTTTTAAATATAGGTATCCATCAAGCAAGATACTGGAACTATCAAGTGTTCATGCAAGCTATTTCAGAGGAAAGGGTATTTATGCTCCCATTGTTTTAATGTTCTTCGCATGAATTGCTTTAAAGACATCCCCAAGAAATACATTCTTAAAAGATGGTCGATGGGAATTGTATCGACTTTGAAGAACTCCAGCCAAGAAACCAACACTCATAATGCTTCAAACTCATTTCAAGATGTTGTTCGGGACATATCAACGACATTTGATGACTATTTTAATCTATTTGTCGGTAGTGATGATGTTCTTAAAACATTCTGGGATGAACATGATGCATTCTTAAGGCATTTTCATGATCGTTTTAAAGATAGATTGGTGCCACTATCTAGTCAACAGACGATTGAGAAGTTATTTGTAACACACAAGCTTGGTGCGGTAACAATTCATGTCCCTTAAGGCATTAGAAATAAGGGATCCGGATCTCGAAAACGATTGATTGGAAAATATGAAGAGGCCAAGATCAAATCATCTAAACGTGAACATCTTTGTCGATGTTGTAATTAACATGTGTTACATGATTCAAGGAATTGCCCTGAAATAAAGGAATAATAGTGGCGCACACATTAGTTTTATTTCTTTCTGTTTTTGTCTTTCAAACATTCTTGTATTTTAGTACGCTCAATAATTTTACATGTTACCATTACAATATTGCTAAATTGAATGTGCTAAGTGATTTCGTTTGTAGACATTTATTGCATCCACAGTTTAGGATCACAAGACACTTGGAAATGCTAGATTATAAACACAATTTTCATTTCATTTAACTGACTTCTTTATCTTAAACCCAATGTAAAAAATCTATATGCAGTTCCTTAATGTGACAAACAAATCAAATGGTCACTTTCTCAATACACATTCAATACTCTATGTGTTGTTTTAAATATGGACCCATTCAACAAATCACCATTATGGTTCTACAGCTTTGACATTTATATTATTATTATGCTCACATTTATATTCAAACATCCAAAAAATTTATTTTCTCCAACTGTAATCATGTTTTGATAATGTCGTTTGCATTATCTTATACTACACAATAACAGATTTATTCTTTCAAATACAAAATCCAATTATCTTAAATTTTTACAGTTCTTATCTACAATACAATTGGTATCAAAAATTGCTAATTATTTGATTTAGTTACCCAGAATGTTAATGACTTGAAGTCACACATTTCATTTATTGGATCATTGTAATTATAATATTAAAAATCAATCACACAGTGTCCAGATTGTCACATCCTTGCTTTAGTCATGCTTGCTTAATCCCAGGAATAAATAACAACAGACATAAGCATATTAATAAGTCTAAAGCTTGCATAAGAACTAAATAAAAGTACTACATTACAGACATGCACGTGCTACAAGGTGCGTTGCTAAATTACTAAAACATCGCAATATAAATAAAAGCAGCTACCCAGATCCCAAGGCATCATAAAGCTATACCACAAGCTGAATAGTGAGCTAAGTCCTCTGGGTTGATCAGAAAATAGACCTAAGCAGATGGTCCAGCTTGCTCTTTACCTTTGCCTGTAAAAATTGTGAGTAGCAACTGTAAGCTAATTGCTTAGTGAGTTAACAGATATTCATGATGCATGTAAGATATGTGGCGAAAGTGCCTATAAAGGCTGTAATGCTTGCTTGCTTGATACCCAGAATCAATGCTTGCACAATTGAGACATTTCACGCTGAAAGGAGATGCCACCACTAGGGGTTACCGCTGACAGATGATCAATCTGTGATGCGGGGCTAGCTACCCGCATAAAGCTTGGGATAGTGGTGAGCATCAGAGTTGCTTGCTTGTAAAGTAAAATGCTTATGAAATGCACAAAGGAATGCTCAAACAAGGCTTGCTGTATAATATGCAGAATAATAAACATATAGCAATAAATTATGCACATTAATAGATCAGATGTAAGATCCGGCTAAGCTGGGCACCGCCAGTACCACAGTGTTTGCCTTCACTCACAAAAATCTTTTGAAGTCCATAGAAGGCATATAGAAGCAAATTATGTCTCAATTACATAAAATACATGTAAACAAGAATGACTATTACTCTAAATTAATATATGTAAATTAACATTAAATTAATAATGCTAGCTTAAAATTCAAACATCTACAAAGCGTAACTTCTAGCTAAATATCTTATTAATTTATGTGTTGCCCACGAATTTTATTCAACCCTTCGAACTTAGGGGGGGGGGGGGGGTTTCGAAATTAATGAGGTTCGAACCTCTATAGCCTTCGAATTTAAGCATAGGTTCGAATATATATACTTCGAACATAAGGGTTTCAAATTTAGGTGCCTCGAACATAGGCATGTTCGAAATTAATAAAAAGCATTCGAATTTAGCCCATTTCGAATTTGTTCTTGGCATCTCGAACTTGTTCGTATTTTTCAGCTTTCAAACATGCATTTTCAAGCAAAAAATCATGAATATGCTAAGGAACTAGTCTAAGTTCGATTCTATTACACTTACTCTAGCAGAATCGAGTTATAACTCAAGCATAATAGCTTTAAACGAATCAAAGATGGGGATTTTGAACCTTTTTCTCAAAACCGAAAGCAAAGAAGAGAGAAAAGACGATTCTTACCTCAAATCCGAATCAAATCACACATGCAATTGTAGATCTGTGTAGTACTCTTTGAGATCTTTCCGATGACGTATAGAACTCGAGATTTGGTCGGTCGGTTTGGGAGAAAAGCTAGTGAGAAGTTCGGTTTTAGAGAGAGAGACTCTCAAATTTGTAAAATGATTTTTGTTAAAATGATGACCAAATGAGACTTTCAGCTCCCTTTTATTCAAAAAAATCCGAAATTACATAATTTATCGCAAATTGCCCCAAAAACACATAAAATAAAAAGCAAGGTGTTATAGTATGAGTCCACCACTCTTGCACTTCGTCCTCGAAGTACCTAGGGCTCAAAGAGATGCGGATAACGAACCCTCATGTCTTGTTCAGATTCCCAGGTTTGGGAAGTTCCATGAGAAGTTCTCCATTGCACCAACACCATTGCTACTTCTCGATTCCTTAGCTTCTTCATCTTTGTTTCTAAAATAACCTCAGGCTCATCGCTTGCAGCTTCTCGTTGATCTTGTAGCTCAGATGATCGGCCCACTTTTCGTTTTCATCTTCCTTGCACTTCCTCAATTGTGAAACGTGAAATACAGGGTGTATATTAGATAATTCCGTAGGCAAATCCAAAAGATAGGATTGAGTTCCAACACGCTCGGTGATCTTGAAAGGACCAACGAATCGTGGTGCTAACTTGCCGCGCTTGCCGCATCGGAACACACCCTTCATCGGCAAAACTTTTAATACCACATAATCGTCCTTCTGAAACTATAAAGGCTTATGGCGTCGATCGCGATACGACTTTTGTCGAGATTGAGCAGTTTCCAGTCGTTGGTGAATGATTCTGATCTTGTCGTTGATTTGTTGAAGTAATTCAGGACCAGCGATGGGTGCTTCACCGGCTTCATGCCAACAAGTAGGCGTTCGACATTTGCGTTCATATAAGGCTTTAAAAGGTGCGGCTTTGATGGATGAGTGGTAGCACAAGCCCAATTACCGCAAGAAAACTCTACTAACGGCAAGTGGTCGTCCCAATTACCGCTAAACTCAAGAACACAAGCCCGCAGCATGTCTTCGAGTGTAAGGATCGTGAGCTCGCTTTGGCCATCAGGCTGCGGATGATACGCCGTGCTCATTCTGATCTTGGTGCCTAATCCATCTTGTAATGCACTCCAGAACCTCGAAGTGAACCGGCTGTCGCGATCTGAGACGATTGACAACGGCACTCCGTGTCGTGAAACGATCTCATCTATGTAGATCTTAGCCAGTTTCTCCAGTGAATATTTCTCGCGAATCAGAATGAAGTGTGCGACCTTGGTTAGACGATCCACGATCACCCATATGGTATCGTGCTGTCTCCGCGTAGTCGGCAGCTTTGTCACAAAATCCATCGTTATGTGATCGAACTTCCACTCGGGAATCGATAGAGGCTGAAGACTGCTGTAAGGCTGCTGATGCTCTGATTTAACCAATCTGCATGTGACGCAATTCTCAACATGTTGGCCCACGTCTCTTTTCGTACCAGACCACCAATTCTCAGCTTTTAGATCATTGTACATCTTGGTGCTGCCGGGATGTACTGAGAATTTAGAACAGTGAGCTTCTGAAAGGATTTTCTGTCGAATATCACCAAATTTGGGAACCCAGATGTGATTCTTGAAACGTTTTAAGCCACGAGGGCTATTAATTAAGAATTGAAATTGCCCTTTCATATCCTCAGAGTTGAGGTTTTCTTCTTTCAAGACTTCAGCTTGGGAAATAAGAATTTCATCGATCAATGTAGATGAAAATGAAGTGTGAGTCAGAGTATAGAGGCATTTCGCGGAATACGATTTTTGACTCAATGCATCGGCCACCACATTTGCTTTGCCGGGGTGATAAAGAATTTCACAGTCATAGTCTTTGATGAGTTCCATGGAGCTTCGCTGGCGCATGTTGAGTTCCTTCTGACTGAAAATGTATTTAAGACTCTTGTGATCCGTATATAGCTGACATTTAATGCCGTAGAGATAGTGACGCCACGTCTTCAACGCGAAAGTCACAACAGCAAGTTCAAGATCATGAGTCGGTTGACTCTTTTCATGATCTTTGAGTTGGCGAGAAGCATAAGCTATGACTCGACCTCTTTGCATCAGAACACACCCGAGTCCTTGATATGAGGCATCATTGAAGACTACGAAGTTTTCGTTGCCTTCGGGTAGAGCTAGAATAGGTGCTTCGTTGAGTTTATGCTTTAAAGTTTGGAACGCGGTCTCTTGAGCTTCTTCCCAAATAAAGGGAACATTCTTGTGCGTAAGAGATGTAAGAGGCATGGCTAATTTTGAGAAGTCCTTAATGAATCGACGGTAGTAACCCGCCAATCCCAAGAAACTTCGGATCTCAGTAGCTGATCTGGGAGCTTCCCAGTTTTGATTGGCTTCTATCTTAGAAGGATCTACAGAGATTCCTTCACCAGATATCACATGTCCAAGGAATTGTATCTGTCGCAACCAAAATTCGCATTTAGAGAACTTGGCATAGAGCCGCTCCTTGCGCACCAACTCTACCAGTTTTCTAAGATGCACAGCATGCTCAGCTTCGGTTTTGGAATAGATGAGAATATCGTCTATAAAGACGATAACAGACTTATCAAGCATTGGTCTACAAACACGGTTCATGAGATCCATGAATGCCGCAAGTGCGTTTGTAAGGCCAAAGGGCATAACAAGAAACTCGTAATGCCCATATCTAGTACGTAAAGCCGTTTTGGAAACATCTTCTTCACGAACTTTGAGCTGATGATACCCAGATCTAAGATCGATCTTTGAGAAGTAACTAGCTCCCTGAGTCCCATCTTTCTTCTTAACGAATAGAACAGGAGCTCCCCTGGGAGATGAACTTGGTCGTATGAGTCCTTTGTCAAGCAACTCTTGCAATTGCTTCATCATTTCTTGCATCTCAGCAGGTGCAAGTCGATAAGGGGCTCGAGCAACTGGTGCCGCGCCTGGCACTAAATCAATTCTGAACTCCACCTGACGGTCTAGTGGGAGTCCAGAGATGTCATCGGGAAAGACATCGGGAAACTCTGAGGCTATCGGTACCTCGGCTAAAGTTTTCTTTTCAGACTTAGCATCTTATGCATATGCTAAGTATGTCACGCAACCTTTAGCTATATGCTTCCTAGCTTTCGCTACAGAAATCAAACATAATTCACCTGTCTATTTGTCACCGTAGATGCAGATACTGCGGCCATCAGGAGTAGTGAGCTTTATTAATTTCTTCTTGCAGACAATGTTGGCATCATGATGATCAAGCCAATCCATACCCACAATGACGTCGAATTCGTGAAAGTCCATAGGAATAAGGTCCAGTTGGAAAGTACAGTTATCAAGCAGAATTATGCAGTCGCGGTAAATTTTATCGGTAGACACGCACACGTTACTAGCCATTTCAATATCAAATACAACAGGTAATATACTTGGTGATATCCCAAGCTTAGATGCAAATGAACTTGATATAAAAGAGCAGTTGGCTCCTGAATCGAATATAACTCTAGCAGGTACGGACTTAACAAGAAACATACCAGATACCACATCTGGTATTTCCTTCGCTTGCTCGGACGTTATTTGAAATGCGCGGTTCTGACTTCGTGCTGGTTCGTTACGGCGGCTTGAACCTCCATGCGATGTGCTATGTCGGGCCGGCTGGTATTGTCTTTGCTGCTGCTGTTGTTGTTGAGGTCAGTGTTGTTGCTGTTGAAGTCGTGGATGATGTTCTGCACTCGGATAAACTAAGCTGAATGGATGCGTGCATGCCTGCTCAGTATGTCCAGGGCGTAAACAGTTGTTACAAACTGTAACTTTGTTAGGACATTCTTCACTGCTATGTCCTATGTCGTTGCACACGTAGCATCTCACATCATTGGGATTACGACGCCCAATGTGTGACTTATGACAACGGTGACACAGCCTCGGCTCAGAATGTACCGCATAAGAATGAGCTCTCTGGGCCGGGGGCGAGTTAAACTGTCGAAACTGAGACTGCTGTGGCGAATATGTGGATGAAGATCCAGAATAACTTCCAGTACGTGACTTCTTAGGCGGTGACGGACAGGTCGGGTTGATAGATGAAGCAGGAACTCCTCCAGCACGAATAAAATCCTGCTCGAGAATTCGAGCAGCTTCAATGACATCAGCATAGTTGGTGTACCTTTGGTGCTTCAAGAACTTCTGATACTCGTGATGTAGACCCATTAAAGATCGGTCGATCTTTCGCTCTTCAGTAGCAACTTGGTAGTCAGATAGCAAGCTTAAACGTGTGAATTCGATCTCATACTCAGTCACCAATTTGGTTCCCTGATTAAGAAACATCAGCTTTTCTTCCAGACGTTTCATTTCATCAACCGGGCAGTACTGACGAAAGAATATCACTTTAAAATCATCCAAAGATAGGGACTTAATCCAGTTAACTCCATGCATGTTCTCCTGAGATCTCCACCACATAACAGCGCCACCCTCGAACAGTGTAGTAGCAAAGCTGACCTTTGATTCCTCAGCGCAGTCGCTAATAAGAAATATCCGCTCGATGCCAGTAATCCACTCGAGCGCTTCGATAGAGTTTGCAGCTCCCTTGGAAGGTTGAGCTCCGCAAGCTTTGAAGTAACGGAAGTTGCAGCCCTTAGGAGGGACTACGGGAGCTTCCTCCTCGTCAGTGTCATCGTTTTAGCGTCCAGTATCATCGTGTTGCTTCTTCCTACGTTCCTCTCTGCGCCTAGTTTCGGCTTCATCACAAGCACGAAACTGATCTTGCAAAAACTTAGTTTGACGCTCGTTGTTCTCATTAAGCATGGTTTGCATTATTTGCATTATCTGTTCAGGAGTGAGTCCACCTCCAGCTCCTTCACCAGACCAAGACATTTTCTGTAATAAAATAAATAGTACTTGTATAAGAAGAGGTATAATTCCTATTCTACCCCAAATGCCCAAATTCCTAAAGTAAGGTCAAAGCCTATCTCAGGTCAAGTTAAAGCCTAGATATTCGAAGCTAATATCTTTGCTTAAAATTTTGAGTCTAAGTGTTATTGCTAACACTTGAATCCCTCAAACTAATGCTCTGATACCATCCTGTCACATCCTTGATTTAGTCATGCTTGCTTAATCCCAGGAATAAATAACAACAGACATAAACATATTAATAAGTCTAAAGCTTGCATAAGAACTAAATAAAAGTACTACATTACAGGCATGCACGTGCTACAAGGTGCGCTGCTAAATTACTAAAACAACGCAATATAAATAAAAGCAGCTACCCAGATCCCAAGGCATCATAAAGCTATACCACAAGCTGAGTAGTGAGCTAAGTCCTTTGGGTTGATCAGAAAATAGACCTAAGCAGATGGTCCAGCTTGCTCTTTACCTTTGCCTGTAAAAATTGTGAGTAGCAACTGTAAGCTAATTGCTTAGTGAGTCAACAGATTTTCATGATGCATGTAAGATATGTGGCGAAAGTGCCTATAAAGGCTGTAATGCTTGCTTGCTTGCTTAATACCCAGAATGAATGCTTGCACAATTGAGACATTTCACGCTGAAAGGAGATGCCACCACTAGGGGTTACCGCTGACAGATGATCAATCTGTGATGCGGGGCTAGCTACCCGCATAATTCTTGGGATAGTGGTGAGCGTTAGAGTTGCTTGCTTGTAAAGTAAAAAGCTTATGAAATGCACAAAGGAACGCTCAAACAAGGCTTGCTGTATAATATGCAGAATAATAAACAGATAGCAATAAATTATGCACATTAATAGATCAGATGTAAGATCCGGCTAAGCTGGGCACCGCCTGTACCACAGTGTTCGCCTTCACTCACAAAAGTCTATTGAAGTCCAAAGAAGGCATATAGAAGCAAATTATGTCTCAATTACATAAAATACATGTAAACAAGAATAACTGTTACTCACAATACTGTCTTATGCTTTGTAATATTCTGAGATGCTTGCTCAGGCTTATCTATGCTTTATATTGCTCTGAAACGCTTGTACTTGCTTATCTAGGCTTTAATATACTCTGGCACTGGCTTTGACTCATAACCGAGCTAAACCGTTTAATTTAATATCTGAGGTGCTGTGAAATATCTGTAACTTAACATTACAGAATATACACTAAATTAATAATGCTAGCTTAAAATTCCAACATTTACAAACCGTAAGTTCTAGCTAAATATCTTGTTAATTTATGCGTTGCCCACGAATTTTATTCAAGCCATTCGAACTAAGGGGGGGGGGGGGGTTTCGAACTTAATGAGGTTCGAACCTCTATAGCCTTCGAATTTAAGCATAGGTTCGAATATATATATACTTCGAACATAAGGGTTTCGAATTTAGGTGCCTCGAACATAGGCAGGTTTGAAATTAATAAAAAGCATTCGAATTTAGCCCATTTCAAATTTGTTCATGGCATCTCGAACTTGTTCGTATTTTTCAGCTTTCAAACATGCATTTTCAAGCCAAAAATCATGAATATGCTAAGGAACAAGTCTAAGTTCGATTCTATTACACTTATTCTAGCAGAATCGAGTTATAACTCACGCAGAATAGCTTTAAACGATGGGGATTTTGAACCTTTTTCTCAAAACCGAAAGCAAAGAAGAGAGAAAAGACGATTCTTACCTCAAATCCGAATCAAATCACACATGCAATTGCAGATCCGTGTAGTACTCTTCGAGATCTTTCTGATGACGTATAGAACTCGAGATTTGGTCGGTCGGTTTGGGAGAAAAGCTAGTGAGAAGTTCGGTTTTAGAGAGAGAGACTCTCAAACTTGTAAAATGATTTTTGTTAAAATGATGACCAAATGAGACTTTCAGCTCCTTTTTATTCAAAAAAATCCGAAATTACATCATTTAACGCAAATTGCCCCAAAAACACATAAAATAAAAAGCAAGGTGTTATACAGATGCATCCACCACATCATTTACATACCAAATATAGATTCTAGTAAAACCAATAACTTTAACTCTTTTCATAAGAACTAATACAATCACAACTATGTCAATAAAAATGTTACCTGGTAGTACAGATGCAAGAAAATGCAAGAAAAATGAGGAAAATCGACTGTTTTTGAAGGCTTGGAGCTTGATGATCGATAAAAATGGTGGTGGGGAGAGTGTTTGGGCGTCGGAGAGAAAGAGAGAAGAAGGAGAAGATAGCTTAGTGAGGAAGAAAGTGAAAATCATGTCTATTTAAATAGGCGGGTCGGGTCGGGCATGAGGAGATTTGCGTGTTTTTCCTTTTAAATGGGCCAACAAAACTGATTTAACACAAAAACTAAATAAATAAAATGAGCCCAATAAAAAATATTTTTGGATTTCCTTTAAAAACATACTAAGACATAATTAAAATAGCTAAACCCAACTGAATAACTAAAACTTAACATTAATTTAATTAATCCACTAAATAAAGACAAAATAAAATAAGAACCAACAAAAATATTTTTGAGTTTTTCTATTAAACAAACAAAACAAAAATTTAACTAAGACACAAACAAAATCTTTTTGAGTTTTTGACAAATTAAAATTACTAGTTTAAACATCAAATCTTTTTGTGTTTTCTGAGAGATTACTTAAGATAAAATTAAAACTAACCTCCGACTAAAATATGAGAAAAATAAAAACTAAATTAACATACACTAACATCCTAAAATTACTCCCCCTCAATTAGACAAATATCCTTTCAAATCTAAACTCTAGAACCTTTTGACCCTTTGAAATACAGACAAATCTGGATATAATCAGTGTCCCACTCAATTATGAACAATTCACATAGCGAATTTCAGGATCATTAATCATTAAAAATATACATAGATAAAGAAATATCGAACTTAATTTTGTGACACAACATTTAAGTTTAAATAACATATATTTTCTAAATAAATGAATTTCAAACACTTATATGTTTGAAATAGAATTATTTAGAAAATGTCTGGAATTTAACTAGAAGGTGGATTCAACATGCTGATATGAGATACTAAAAACTAAAAACGAGGTTCGTCTAAAGCCTTAGTAAAAATATTAGCGAGTTGAAATTCAGTGCCTACAAAATACAGTTCAATTGTTCCTTTTTCTACGTGATCTTTATTAAAATGATACCTGATGTCTATGTGTTTCATTCGTGAGTGCTGCACGGGATTGCAAGAGATGGCAATTGCGCTTCTAGAATCACAGCATATTGGGATGTTGGTGAGCGAGAATCCATAATCACGTAACTGTGTTCTCATCCACAGCACTTGAGAGCAACAGCTTGCGACTGCTACATACTCAGCTTCTGCTATAGATGTGGAAACACAATTCTGCTTTTTAGAAGACCAACTCACCGGTCTGTCGCCCAAAAACTGTATTCCGTCTGAAGTGCTTTTCCTATCAACTCTACAACCTACAAAATCAGCATCTGAAAAAGCGGTAAGATCAAAATTGGTTCCCTTTGGATACCAGAGACCAAGATCGGGTGTACCCTTAAGATAACGGAAAATGCGTTTTACCGTAGTAAGTGTGATTCTTTTGGGTCGGCCTGAAAACGAGCACAAAGACATGTTGAAAACATTATATCTGGTCTGCTGGCTGTAAGATAGAGTAGAGAACTAATCATCCCTCTGTAAGTTGTACTGTCGACACTTTTCCCGGCAGGATCAGTGTCTAACTTACAGTTTGAAGCCATGGGAGTTGTGATACTCGTGCAAGAATCTAACTTATACTTTTTGAGAATGTCAAGAGTATATTTCGACGGGTTCACAAATATCCTATTTTCAAGTTGCTTGACTTGTAATCCGGGAAAAAAGTTCATTTCCCCCATCATACTCATCTCAAACCTGGACTCCATTAGGGATGAGAAATCCTTACAAAAATCATAGTCAGTAGATCCAATTATAATATCATCAACATATATTTGGACTAGCATTATGTGATGGCATTGCTTTTTAGTGAATAGTGTTATGTCCACCACACCTTTGCTGAAACCAGCAGAGATAAGAAAGTTAGAAAGATTGGCATACCATGCTCGAGGTGCTTATTTCAAACCATAGAGGGCTTTGTCTACCACATAAACATGGTCTGGTTTATGTGCATCAAAAAATCCTTGTGCTTGTTCAACGTACACCTCTTCGTTGAGTTCACCGTTCAGGAAGGCTATCTTGATGTCCATTTGGAACACTTTGAAGTTTTTGTGTACCGCGTACACCAAGAAGATTCTGATTGCTTCAATCCGTTCAACTTGAGCGAAGGTCTTGTCAAAATCTATGCCTTCATGCTGTCGGTAGCCTTTGGCGACAAGCCTTGCTTTATTTCTTATCACGATGTCGTAATCATCTAGTTTGTTCTTAAAAATCCACTTTGTTCCGATTATGGTTCGGTCTTTGGGTTTGGGAACTAACCACCATACTCTGAGCTGTTCAAACTGGTTGAGTTCTTCTTGCATTGCTACAATCCAGTCAGGGTCTGTCAAACTTCATCCACACGAGCATGCTCTATCATGCTAAGGAATGATGCAAAGAAACATTCATTAGCAGATGCCATTCGAGTTTGGACACTGGTAGATATGTCACCAATGATTTGTTCGGTTGGGTGACTCCGGGTCCATTTCATCTCGTGTGGAAGGGGTGAACGGGATGGAAGCTCAGTGGTGAGGGTGGGAATGGATGACGAGTTATGGTCTATGGTTTCGAATGAAGGTACCACTGGTTCCTGTTCAGGTTCGACGTGATCTGTTAGAGGGATAATGTTTGGCACTATGTGTGAGGGCATTTCATGAGTAGATTCAACTGGAGATGTGCCTATGGATGAAGTGGACGATGGAGGATATAAAGTGGAAGGTGGATCAGATGGAGTTTGTTGAGTAGTTGAATCGTTGGATATGTTAACTACAGAAGAATAAACATTAGAAGAATTAGCACTGGAACCAAAAAATTCTACATAAAACAGATCAAATAAATTAACTAAGTCAGAAGTAGAAAAAGAAGAAGATTGAGATGCGGCTCCAGGCATTGGTGTAATGTGTGGTCCTGATTGGTCAACTTCGGGAGCTAGTTCAGCCATTTCATCAAATGTGACATGCACACTCTCATTGACTGTTCTAGTGCGAGTGTTGTATGCGCGATATGCCTTCGAATTGGATGAGTATCCAATGAAGATCGCTTCATCCGCCTTCTCATTGAACTTCTCGAGGTTGTCCTTGTCATTTAGCACGTAGCACCTGCAACCAAATACACGTAAGTACTTGATAAATGGAACTTTATTCAAAAAGAGTTGGTAAGGAGTTTTATTAAAGAGCTTATGGATTATGGAGCAATTTTACGTGTAGCAAGCTGTTGACACGGCTTCGATCCACAAGAACGGAGGTAACTTTGAGTATGGAGCAATTTTCTAGCAGCAGAAAACTGATGATGAATACCTTTGGATCGTAGGAAGCTCTCTACTACCAAGTTCTTGAATTTTGTGCCGTTGTCAGATTGGATTGATTGTACAGATAGCTGTTGTTAGGTTTCGACACTCTTTATGAAGTCTATGATTTCTTAAGCTGTCTCATCCTTGGATTGCAAGAATTTAACCCAGGTATATCGCAAATAGTCGTCGACGATAACCAACACATATCGCTTCCCGTTTATGCTCTGTGTTCGCATGGGCCCACATAAATCCATGTGAAGTAATTCCAATACTCTTTTTGATGATGGTTCGGGTTTTGATTTGTGAGATGATCCTTTTCATCTTTCCTTTCTCACATGCTCCACACAGATGATCCTTTTCATATCGTAGTTCTAGGAGTCCTTTAACCAGTTGTTTCGAAGCCAACTTGTTTATACCGTTGAAGTTCAGATGGGATAATCTTCGGTGCCATAACCAAGAGTCTTTTGACAAGGCTTTTGACAATAGGCAGATGCTATCGTTAACCATAAGCTTGACTACGTCTATGGTGTAAAGGTTAGAGTTGCGGGAACCGGATAAAATTTCTTTTCCATCAATACTATTAACACTACAGTTCTTAGCCCTAAATGTAACCTCTAGCCCTTTATCACAGAGTTGTCCTATGCTAAATAAGTTATGAGATAACCCCTCAACATAGTCAACATCCTTGATGACTAGATTGTTTAAGACCAAATCCACGTATCCACTGATTAGAGCATGATTATTATTCCCGAAGTTTACCGTCTCACAATACTGTTCTACAATGTTAGACAACTCTTTCCTCCCAGTCATGTGTTTTGAGCAACCCGAATCCATATACCAAATGGATTTTGTCTGAAAAGACAATTGCATACAATGAAAATCTATAGGCAGTAAACAAATCCATCGGAAATTTACATGCAAACCGTAATCTGAACCGAGTTGTTCAGAAAACATGAAGAGCTAAGACCGGGTCCTGAGCTGAGTGCACAGAAGCCAAACATGTCGGTTTAAGCACAACCAGCAAGCAGAAGAACGAGTCCTAATCTAAGATAACTAGAGGCCAATTCATTGAAGTGCAGGTCTTGATCTGAAGTAACCAAGAACCATCTGCATTAAAATCACACAACTTTGGGTACCCATCTTAGGATGGGTCCTTTTGGGTTAGGTGTTCCAGGTGTATATGGCATGTTTACAGTCTTAGGAACCCATATTGCAGTTATGTGTGGACTAAATGTAGAGCATTTTGGAACCCATTTATGTTTGGATTTAATAGGATTTGGAACCTTAGGCGATGAAATTACCTTTGGTTTTGGACTTTTTGAAACTTGTTTTACATTTGCTTTGGATTTGGGCCTATGCAAAGTACAAGTCTCAAGTTTTGTTATGGCCAATGATGATTTATTTTTATTTTCTTTTTCCGAATTCTTTTAGCAGGATAAGGCATGAAAGCATTCATTTCAGGTACTTGGCGTGTAAAACGAGTTGGACATAATTCAAACAAATCACCAAATGAATCCTTTAAGCAAGAAACAAAATCCAGTACATCATTACAGACATTGTTTTCAGAGAATACATGCATCCTATCTCTAGAAAAAAAATCAATTGGCATTACAGCCTTCTTCACAAAAAAACTCGAAAAGTCTTGCATGGTTGTTTTTGACACTCTTCTCACCTGATCTGTAGGAACAAAACGATGAGAGCCAGTACGTATGGAAGACTTAGACTTTGAGAAATTTCCTTGGTGAGTGGGTTTCTTGGAAGACTTAGAATGACTCTAAGTCTTCTTTGAAACCTCAGCTTTGGAAGTTTTTGAGAACTCACCTTCACAAATGATAGAAGAAACTTCAATCTTAACTTTACCTTTTTCAGATGATGCGAGAGGGACGTTGGTAGGATGAGAAACTTTTGAGGCATTTAAGTGAGAAATTACAATTTCTGAAACCATGTCAAACTTTTCCTTTGTAGACGATTTTTTCTACATTTTGTTGAAAACTTTGACTTGCCAATTTTTCCTCACTCTTGAGAAGAGCATCTTGATAATCAAGAGCTTTCTTTCGAGTTGTCTTTAATTCCTTTTCTAAAACTTTAATTTTATGTTGAAGAACTTTTGTAGGAATGTAAAGATGAGGGATTGGTTTGACAGATTCTGCGTCAGCTGATGAATAGGTAGACAAGAAGTCCTCCTCTAGAGTAGGTACTCTATAAAGATAACTCTCATTTAGTTCATCGTATTTAAAAGGCATTTCATTTTCTTTGTTTTCACTTCGTTTCTCATCCTCTTGGGTTAGAACTTCTTACGATGTTTGGTAAATGAAAGACTTAAACCCAGCACCCATATATCTCATATCATAAAAAAGAGGTAAAACTTGCTGAACATTTTCCAAATACTTAGAATTTTTAAAACTAATTCCTTGTTTGGAATGATAAAACCTAGTTTCTTTTGGTTAGTTTAGATGAATAGTTTGTTCAGTTTGACCCCGTTTTAGAAACTCATCATCTATGGTCTTTATTCGTGAGTACAAACCTATTCTCTCTTTTCTATCATTTTGTATTTTTTCAAATTGTTTATGTTTTCCATGCTTACGGACTCTAAGCGTTTTGAAAGAACAAACATTTCAGATTTTAAAGAGTTCTTTTCGTCAGTGATTTTATCCATGCAACTCTCAAGGTAATTATTCCTATCCTCAACATCTACTTTTTCACTTATCATCTTGTAAGGTCACCTACCTACGGATCTGATCTTGACGCGACACCTTCCAATGAGTGCGGAATCCTCGTTAGGGGTTTAACGGATCGATCACACACACGGAAACCCGGAGACGAACACAATGATAGACGTCATGACGAACGACCCGACATGTGTATTTCTCCGAAATGACTCTCTGAAATCTCTCAAGTTCGTACGTGCACTATATGAGCTCTGATCTCTGCAAAAGTCACTGAATAAAACGAACAGATGCTCTGTTTGCTCTCAAGTTCGACAGAACCGCCGATAAGTTCGTGTAGACGCTCCTCTTGAACTTATCTTTGAACTTGTTCTTGAACTTATCTTTGAACTTGTTATTGAACTTATCTTCGAACTTATTCTAGAACTTATCTTTGAACTCGTTCTTGAACTATTCTAGAACTTATTCTAGAACTTAATCTAGAACTTAATCAAGAACTTATTTCTAGAACTTATTCTAGAACTTAATATGATAGACTAGAAGTTAACATGCAAATGTAAACATCATACACAATCATGATATCAATAACAAAACTAGACTGTTGTCGTCACACCGGATGTACCAACAGACTCCCCCTTGACGATAGCTTCTAGTTGTTGTTCATTGAATGCAATAGACTATCAGATTCAAAGACTATGAAACCGAAACTAGACAGCAATTGTCACATCGGGTATATCAACACACTCCCCATTGACGATAGCTTGTAGTTGATATTCATTATCCAACCCTGACAATGCTCCAATCAAACCTTATCTGAATCCTTGTCCCTTGTCGGTGGCAATGAACACCGATCTGAATCCTTGTCTTGAAAGATCTGCCAGCTCGCTATTCGGGGCATCTTGGGCCATCTTCTTTGACTTCTATACAATTTCTCCCCCTGAGATGGATGATCTTTCAACTCCTCCAGTATAGCCTCCAGATTTGCAATCTGCTGCTGCTGATCAGTCTCTGTCTGATCCAACTGGGCATTAAGATATTGAAGTTCACGAGTCGCCTTTGTCAGCTGAAGAATCTATACTTCTGTTAAAAATCTAATTTTAACACTGTATAGACTTAATCAACACATGAAACAAGTCATAATATGTTATCCGGACATCAAAATCCATTATTCAACGATAAAAATGCAATGAAACTCTCCTTACTTACATTCTTTGATGGTTTAGAAGGTAAACCAAACACTAGAATTAAGTTCAAGAGAAACAGTCGTTATCTTCGTTATACAGTCACAAAAATCCACTACAACAAAATAAACCTAAAGCAACATGGGAAAAGTGTTGTGTTAGGCCTTAAAAGTGTTGCTATAGGCCTAATGCGACACTTTATGTAGTGCCACCTTAGCCAACGTCGCCTTAGGTCTAAAGCGACACTTTCACTAGATAATGCAACACTTTTCAAAAGTGTTGTCGTTATTTTATAAATGCAACACTTTTTGAATGCAACATTTTTTGTATTCTAAAGCAACACTTTTTAATATGTTGCCATTATTTTATAAATGCAACACTTTTTAAATGCAGCACTTTTTATACTCTAAAGCAACACTTTTAATTTATTGTTACCAACTTATAGCAACACTTTACTTATCAAATGCAACACTTATCAAATGTCGTCATTATGTAAATGCAACACCATTATCAATCTATTGTAACACTTTTCTTATTCTTTTTTATTTAATACAAATACAATAAATTACTATATTGATTTGTAATATAATACGAAGTTCAATAATATGAATTAACAATAAAAATAATATCATATTATTCAAATTATATTCCAACAATATTAAGGTCTAACAAAAAATAACCATAATGAAATGTAAAAGCAACACAAAAAAAGTCGATTACAATCCCAAAACATATATTCATAAATCCTAGAATTGAAATTTCTTTCATATGAAGTCGTTGCTTCATTTCATCATCTTTGCAAGCTCTACACATGACTTTGCATATTCCAAAAGAACGTAGCCTGAAACACACAAAACCAACACACAATATTGTTAGTGTGTTTGGTAATTTAAATGATTGAAAAAAATTTATAAAGCAGAAAATCTCTGAAACATGCACTTCGAAGGTAAAATAATTCAACAAATAAAGTAAAATGTTTTCATACCTTCTAATACAGGTGTACAAAATTCATCCTAAATATTGCTGAATTCCAAAAGGTAGCTCTTCTACAAGCCTTTCCAATTGAGCAAACTTGACCAAATTAAAATTCTCAAAACTCTTTTCCTGCTCATATTTGTACAATCAAAAGAAAGATTTAAACTACAAAGGTCATCACAAATCATGCAATCAAAATCAAAGATTTCATGTTGAAATCATCAAACAATTATCAAGCAAGTTCATATCAAGATTTTAAGGTAAATGCTATTTCAGGACGAGGATGCCTAGCAGTAGTGGGATTTTTGGCCTCATTTAGCTCTTCACCAACAGTGTGCCTCTTAGTTTCTTTTCTTGTGCCTGAAATTTAATTTTTACATGATATAAATTAGTTGTGAGACATCAATTAAAATCATGAATATTGAATCACAAAGATGACTGAAGAATAGTTTACTTTCAAACTTCTCATAGGCTGAAAAAATTCTTCTGGGTCCTGCAGCTGATTGATTTGAAAACTTGGTTCCATGATTGTAGAAGGCTGGCTGTCAACAGTATGAGCATATTGCATATTCAGCTAATTCAATATTCTATATAGGAAACTAGTATTGTCCCCGCGCAAAGCGGCGGCGGCGACAATTAATGGACCGAAGATTCAAAACTAAGCGACTATTGATATAATAACATAAAGATCTCACAATATGGATTTAAGAACACAACGGTCTCGTGTTGTCAAATATGCTAGGACCATAATAAAAGTTAAAGTAAGAAGCAATATTGAGCGTGACACATACTTGGTAAAACACAAACCAAGAAGCAAAACAAGATTCAATATTAAAAAATATAAAGGGTCATTTAACAACAACAAATTTGTTTCATAAACTCAACATCAAATTAAAAAAGAGTGAGCAAGTTCCAACATCAACTTTATTTACATATTTTAACAATAGTTAAGGTTAAAAATTACCTGAGAACACGTAGGTACATCATTTCTCTTCACATTCACAGTCACCTATAAATGAATGTTCTCGTTATTGCCAACTAATATGAACAAAAGAGGCTTAGATAGTACATAAAATTGTCAACAAGATACCATCATGTAATCTCCTCTGCAACACCACCTGATTAAATCAATATTAGTATTTCAAGTCATATTAATGACAATAACTAATAATAGCAAAGTAGTTTAGGTTCACACTTGTCAAATGTGGACCAAAACTTATCAAACATAGGCATATGAAGCCTTGAAGTTTTAAAAAGTTTGGCAATTTTCTGGATTGTACTGAATCTGCCCAAAATAGCAATCTATTATGCTAAATATGCATATAATGGTAACGAACTTTCAAATTAAACCGGTTTTCAATGAAATTTTCACAACACGTCAAAAACCTTCCTAAAACTCCATTTCATAAAAACATCACACCTCTTGCTACAAATTTGTAACTTCACTCGTTAAAGGGTAACTCTTTGCATAAATAAGCAGTAAACTTTCATTTGATGTCCAATTTCGACAAGATATTTTGTAACAAGTCTAAAATCCTTAGAAAAGACGAAATGTATGAAAACATTTCATCATTAGTTGATATTTTATACTTTTACGTGTTAAAGTACCAAAAGTTTGTTTAAAATAGCAATGAACTTTCATTTGATGTTGGATTTCAATTATTCTTTTTGCAACACGTCCAAAATCTTCTAAAAATATCAAACATGTATAAATATTTCATCATTATTTCTCTTTCTTGATTTTGTACATTAAAGTCTCATTTATTCATTATTTGACTTTTAAAAGCATAAGTGCCAAACATGAGAGTATTGTTATTTCATCAATTTTGTCAACTTTCATTACAAATTTTAACAATATTTAAAGTTAAGAATTACCTAAGAACAACGTGTGTTACACTTTTAGGTACATCATTTCTCTTCACCTTCACAATCGCCTATAAAAGAATAGTTCTCATTATTGCCAACTAAAATGAACAAAAGAGGCTTAGATGGTTAATAAAATTGTCATCTAGATACCATCATATAATCTCCTTTGCAACACCACTTGAAACTTTCAAATTGATTTTTGCATGCCCATGTTGCCAGTTAAATCAATATTATTAGTTTTTTATGTCGTATTAATGACAATAGATAATAACAACAAAGTAGTTTAGGTTCACACTTATCAAATGTGGACCAAAACTTATCAAACACAGGCATATGAGGCCCAAATGTTACAAATAGTTTAGCAATTTTCAGAATTGGGCAGAATCTGCGCAAATAGCAATCAATTATGCTAAAATTGCATATTATGGTAAAAAAAACTTTCTAATTAAACCAATGTTTTATGAAATATTCACAACACATTTGGAAACCCCCAATTGACTCACAACACATTTCACAACACATCCATAATTAGATTTTATAATTCAATCACAATTTTGGAAATAGAGGATTGGTAGAGGAGCGGATATGGTAAAAATGAAGAGGAGACGTGTTTTTGGGTTTTGTTTGTAGATGAGGTGTAGAAGAGTAGAGTCGTTGGTCTTCCCAATGTTGCACCACTACTAAAAATCGTTGAGTGAAAGCTTCAACATCAAGAACTGAACAAAAACATTGCATCGAGTTTTAAAAAAACCTGAAGTAGTTAAATTGATAATTAAATATTTACCAGGGGCATGTATTGCATAAAAACTCATTTATAAAAACCCTAATAAATCGCAGGTTATAAAAACACTAATAAATCGCAGGTTAAGAAAAAAAAACCGTCGCAATGACTGTTACAAGCACATCGCCAGAACCAAATCAAATTAGTTTCAATTCAATAAAGAACACTTTGACCACAGAAGCTATTACTAACTTAAAATAATATTTTAGTTTAACAAAGGAGCACGTCATGCCTAATAAGTCCATCCTTACATATATATCTAATAGCTATATCCTTCATACACCCATTTTCAATACATGTTGTATGAGAACAGAGAGAGAGTACCGATTAAAATCGTTTGAGAATTGCGAGAAAGAGAAACATTGATTCGCCAAAACAAATTCAACAAGAAATCAACAATAATTAAATCAATAAAATAACAAAAAAGAAAAGAAAATAGAAACATAAGTCAATATATATCTCTATCTTTTGAGTGATAGGTGAGAATACCAGCATTTGAGTTGAGTAGAATTCATGGTGGGAGAGAGGAACAATCCAAGACATCTGAACAAAATTAGAAATCAAAATAAAAAAATCGAATCATTTGAGCAAGCGAAAAGAAGCAACAGATTTTCGATTAGCCAAAATGAATTTACAAATCTTAAATGGATAGACAAATAGAAAACACCAACAGATCTAACTATGGTTCTTATGAGAATGCAACGTATATTTCGCAGTAGAAAAGGTTGTATACATACCCTTGGAGGTTTATGTAGAAACCATTAGTTTGTCACCATCACAAGATGGAAAAACATCTATGAACTACCTGATTAACCTGCAAAATGAAACATAGTCAAAATCAATAATGGAACTTGTGTAATGGTAGAGGCCATGATGAGGATGCCAAAAAGATGAACAGAACCAGCTAAGCCACAATACCAATACTTGCAATCACAAGGCATGAAACCAAAATGCACACCAACACAAAAATTTATGCTACCACAATAAAAAATCAAACAATTACACCACAGATCCAGATTCTAGAATAAACTGATGGCAAATCCTATTACTTAGCCATTGAGCAAGCTTCCAGATTTGCAAATAAATAAATGCCTTTTCCTTGTATCTATTATCTAAAAATAAAAATCATGATAAATAAGAGTTTGTGAGGGGGACATATATTATTTCAATTTATAACAACTTGTGCTACACGAATACATGAAAAACCATAGTATCAATTAATAAGAGCAACACATAAAGCAGAAAATTATGGAAGCACAATTGCAAGCATTTCTAATATAGCAAAACCCAAGTCCATAAAGAAAATTCAAGATGAAAAAAAAGTAGTCAAGATGATCAAGAAAGCGACAGTCCAAAAAAATTCATATTTTGTAGCAAATTGAGAAACACACACCTGATGGTTGATTGGGCAAAAAACACAGAACCATATGAAGCATAAAACGAAACCAATGGCAGCCAGTTAATGCAATAAACGATTACAAATCGATCAGGGCAGCAATGATTAGACAAGGGCGCTCGACAATAAACATTACATGTCGGCGGCGGAGCAGATGTAGCGACGAGATATGAGAGCGGTGGAGATGGGAGGCGACGCAAAGGGGAGGGCGGCGCAGATGGGAGGCGGTGCAAGGGGGAGGGCGGAGCAGGTGGTGGGCAGCGCAGATGGGAGGCAACACAAGTGGTGGTCGGCCGCTTGCTAGGGAGAAGGAGTGGTCGACGGAAGAGAGGTTTGGGGCGTCCTTTGCAGAGAAATGGAAGTTCTTTTTGCAAATGAGATGTGGAACAAGGTATGGGGTGGAGGGGGAATTGCTCAAGGAAAAGGGAGAGAACCGGGTAACTTGAGCCGACCCGATCCGACCCGATTATAAGTTGCAAGGTTTTTATATGGGTGAATTGCTCAAAATAGCATGTAATTTTTACCTTTTTTTTTTTAATTTTAGCAATCTCATAAAATTTGTCTCAAATAATATAATGTATTTAATCGGCAAACAACAATTATTTATTTTCAAACAATATATAAAATTTAATCGTCACAATAACAAAAAGGGTTAAGTATCAATTTGATCATTTAACTTTTAAATTTGTCCAATTTAGCCACTAAACTATTTTTTGTCCTGATTTAGCCACTAAACTTTAGTTTAGTGTCCTATTTTGGGGAAATTAATAAAACTAATGGCTAATTCGGTACAAAATATGATAGTTTAGTGGCTAAATCGGGACAATTTTCAGTGGTTAAATCAGTAAAAAGAAAGTTTAGTGGCTAAATATATATACATTATATAGTTTAGTGGCTAAATCGGGACAATTAATAGTTTAATGGCTAAATCAAAAACAATCTGAATGTTGGATGGTCAAAATGACACTTAACCCTAACAAAAAAATTAAAGTAGTTTGTTATTTTAAACAATAATCTCTATGTATAACCCTAGTTATTGTCGCATTAGGTTCATTTTGTAGTAGTGAAAGTTTTAAAATAGTGAAATTTTAAATTTGTAACCAATTTTCTAATTGTACTCTTTTTTTTAAAAAAAAAACATATACTATCAAATCTTGTATTTTATTAATCTTAACAAATTAGACATGAAACTTTTGTGTGTATTTTTTAATCAAAAATACAAAACAAGAAAAATTAGTATAGTCAACACTTGAAAACATATATATGTCATATTTTTTTCATTATAAATGCATCACTTAAAAAATTGTTATATGTTTTTAAAAATGTGTTGCATTTTTTAATTATAAATGCAACACTCTAAAAATGTGTTGCATTTTTTATTGAAATACGCAACACTTTAAACAAATGTTGCAATTTTTAGTAAAAATTGCAACACTTTAGAAAATTGTTGCATTTTTTTAGTAAAAATGGCAACACTTTATAAAAAGTGTTGCATTAAATCATTATATGCAACACTTATTGTCAATGTGTTGCTTTAGAGTGAACTTGAATAAAAAAGCAACAATTTTTTAATGTGTTGCATCAAAAGTGTTGCATTAGCTTCAATTTGTAGTAGTGATCGTAAGTTTTGAAAAACTTTGAACAATTTTCAACTTTTTCAACTTATCACAGAACCCTTCACTTTTAGCAACTGATTATCATGCAAATTTTGTTTTTCAACTAGAATGCATCCTAGTAATCCGACCTCGATCCTATTTTTTTTAAAGATAAAATGAACTAAACTAAACTAAAATTAATATAAATTAAATAAAGTAAAGTAAAAATAAATTGCAGAAATTTGAAGATAAAAACACACTAACTGAATATTTTTGCGAGATAGTCAAAGAAGGTTCAATCAGATAGCGGTGTCAAACGCACTTTCATTATTGCACTTTCACACTCAGGAATTTTTTATTCCTTTGGTTGTTTGTCGTAACATACACACCAAGTCGATTGTCGGTATGTTTGTCCATTTAAACACTCAACACTTAGGATTTTTCTTTGGCCTTTTTATTTATCAAGAAACTACCTTACGTGTCTCGTACTTAGACATACTTCTATTATCAAGGCAGACACATAATGATTATGACTTTTTGGTATTTGAAAATTATCTTTAAAAGGCAAACGGCAGACACAGTATACAACAGAGTGTCTTAATTTGTCTTAGAGTTCCTCTTATGTTAACAAGACAGCGATGACATGTCTGTACTCACGTACAACAAAGCGACATATCTTGCTAGTTTAAGTCAATACAGCGGTGACAAGTCTGTTCTCATGTACAACAAAGTGACTTGTTTTGACTTCCATTACTTTTCAAAACATTTTCTTTCTTTGTTTAAGATATATTTTGATGTTGTTATACATCCCCAGATAAATTTGCATACCTCATTTATAATCATTGTCTGTATGTCTCTAACATAGAAATTAAGACATTTTGGTCATACATCTAAGTTAGTTACACATATGACATTTTCTTGATTATTTTATTAGCTATTAGGATTTCCTTCATGTATTATGCCTACCAACCCATCAAACAAGAATATGTATGTCACTTAGATTTTAAGGTACATTATGTGTGAAAGTTTAACACTTAGAGTTTGTCAGACTGTGCTAAATTTCGTCACTTTGAACCTAAGACTCTAAGACTTCTCTTATGTTCTAATTTTCTCTTTTTTTTGAAATTTTTTATGGTTTTCTCTCTCTCTTTTTTTTTTTTTTTTTGATTTTCACTTTTAAGTAAAGCAACTAATAAGATAAACTAAAAACTTAAAAACTTTAAAAAGAAAGAAAAATCTACTGAGGTCAGGTTACTTTGGATTACGCATTCCATTAAGTTAGACTAATAACTCAAACTGTGATTTATCAAATGATTTTGTGAAAAGGTCCGCATAGTTGTTATTACCAACATTGTTATATCAATTACCACACTTTACCCTTTTCCCGTAAGACTTCTGCACTTGGTCTAAGGACCCAATCAGCATGTCTGCTGTTTCGTCCTTTGTGCCACTGTCCTGTGTCGAGAGCAACCACTATCCAGAAACCATTTGTTATTAGGACCTGTAGTTAACTCCTTCACACTAAACAAGACAAGTTAGTTTTCACAGGGAACCCAAGTCATGACTGACTTGGTAATATTATCCTCATCCACAAACTTGAACTCTTTCAAATATCCATCTCTCCTTTCAGGTGACTTGGGTTTTTGATTGAGAACCGGTTGTGGAGTTGAGTGATTAACATCCATTCTCGACCTTTGGGTTGGTCTTTGCGGTTCAGCCCTTGAATGATTTCTATTATAGTACATCTCAGTTTGATAATTCTGGGCTCTACCTGGTGTCTTATGTCTATTAGGAGAATTAGACCTAACTAGAGTGTGACTCCTATGAGGTGTATTATTCCTAATGATGGATTGGGGGCCAGACATTGATTGACTAGGGGATCTATTCGGTGAATTATTCCTAAGTCCATCATTTTGTCTGAGAGACACCGGTGGTTGTCGACTACCTAGACGTGATGTCACATTCCAGTTCTTCTCGGTATTTTGAGAACTACTCGTGTTAGCATTACTAGGCAGTGAATTTAATGTTTGATGTTCTTGTTTCCCTATGTTTAGTGAAGAATCTAGCTTCTTGTAGGGACAACCTGAAGCAACGTGTCCTTTCTCATGACACCTAAAGCAAGACATATTGTCAATAGATTTCTTTAGGCACTCTTTGACCTAGGTGTCTTACTAATATCCTGATTGTTTGTATCAACAGCTTGGTTTAACTCCTCTTTGTTATTATTACTTACAATCTTATCTTCTACTAGTTTTGGCTTACAACTAGACTGTACACACTGTACCGTTTTTCTAACCTGAGGAGTAGTTGAAGATACTTTAGAAGACTCAGTTACCTTGACTACGTCTGATTTACCGTATCCTTGGTCTCATCCTGAGGAGTAGGTACATGGTTGCTATTTGCCTCAGCAATCTTAATCCTAAACTCAGCTAATTCCATATCTTTAAGAGAGATCTCTTTGGTTAGTGACTCTACATGCTCATAAGTTAGTTCATTCCTGACACTTTGTTCAATCAATTTGTCATTCAGAACTATCAAACCTTGAGCATTAGCCCTCAGTTTGGCCTCAAGATTTTCCTTAATGTCTAATAAACTAGCATTATCTGATTTTAAGGATTGAATTTGAGCAGTCATAGATGAATGTGTTTTTAGCACTAAATTCAATTTATCATTCAAAGTAGTACATAAAGCACATAAATCATGAAAAGTAGAAAAGTTCAGAGTTACCTTTTTCTGACCAGATTCGATGTTGGCCATCTGAGCTGCAAACTCCAAAGAAGTCAGCTCCTCAGTAATCTCCAACACCAAAGAGTCTGAATCAAACTGTTGGGAATCCTCTTTCTTTTCCTCTTCTGCTCCCATATCCGATCCTATCACTTTGACCATGAAAGCCCTAGTGTTTTCCTCTGGATGTGTATTCCAATCATATGTTCCATCCAACTGTTTGTTAGACGCTACATTAGTAAGTAAACCAGCCAATGAACCCTGATTCCATGATCTTTGATTCCCTGAACTGGTTGAAGACTGACGTCCCGAGTTCTGATGATTATCTTGGGTCTTTGACACTCTCTCACAAAGTGTCCCAACCCCTAACAGTTATAACACCTGACTTTTGACTTATCGAATCCTACATTGTTCACACTTAGATTTCTTCCCGTTCTTTTCATGAACCTCTTCAATCTCTGTGTGACCATAGCCAATTGCCATTGTAGGTCCATTTGCTCCAAGTCATCCGGATCCACCTGATTATAATCTTCTTCCCATATAGCTGGATCGTTTATTATCCGTTGAATACAATTCCCGTAAGCTGCTACAAATGATGCTAGAAGCTTCAGTTGCTCCTCTGTAGTTTTAGCACTCATTGGCATTTTTGTGTATCCCTGAGACGATGATCCTGAAGTAGATGTCTGCGGCTGATCATCCGGATTTGAGAAACCCAGAAACGCCCTATCATAAGATTCTTCTGCTTCTCTTGGTATGCCCTCTTGTTCTCCAGAATAAAATGCAGTTGCTTCAGACTTAGGTACACTAGAATTAGATGGTTTAGATTTACCAAAGTACATCTCAGGATCTTGTACTCGATCATACTCCATCTCCTTCTTCTGTATCTTGAAGTTATAAGCCCTCAGAACTCCAATAACTTCTTCCAGAGTGAGGGTTTATAGTTTCTCTTCAGCATGCTTTATCAACGCAGTGTACATTTCCCACTTTGATGGTAACGCATCTAGAAGTTTTTTGATCTTTTCTGATATTTGGTGCTCAACCCTGTGGTTATCAAGCTCGGTTAACAGATGATAGAACCTTGTGACAATCTCATCCAAGTTCTCGTTCTTCAGACCTCTAAAGATCGCAAATTCTTGTTTTAACAACTCAGTTCTCCCTTCCTCACCTGTGAATTTCCCTCATACCTCTTCTCTAGAGCTTCCCAGAGCTCTTTAGAAGTTCTGTGATGTTTAAACGTATGTAGAATATCCAAAGGTATCGCCATTTTAATTGATGACAGAGCTCGATTTTCGGCTTCATAAATTTTCTTGTCCTCATCCTTCATTTATTGATAGGAAAGAACCTTCATCCTGCCCTCGAGCTCTTGTGTTAGGGGAACATACCCTTCATCTATGCATATCCACCTACACATATCGTTAAAACGAGCAAAGTCTGCAAACCTATCGTTCCACCAATAATAATCTTCAATCTTCATAAGCTTAGGTGGTGAATTTAATTTGTCCACTTCGTGATCCATTTCCAAGAACTTATGTAAACTTGACATTCTCGTAAAACTTTTGTTCACGAACTTAAATTATTTAAATTTTAAAATAAATTTAAAACAAGTTAGTACGGACTTAGCCCTGATAAGTTCATACGAACTTAACTAAGAACTTATCCCTGATAATTTCTAACGAACTTAGCTTAGAACTTATCCCTGATAAGTTCTTACTAACTTAGCTTTGAACTTATCCCTGATAATTTCGTACGAACTTAGCTTTGAACTTATCCCTGATAAGTTCTTACGAACTTAGCTTTGAACTTATCCCTGATAAGTTTGAACGAACTTAGTTTAGAACTTAACAAGTTCGTGTCTGACAAGTTCGTGGAACCCTGAAAATACCCCTAAGTTCGAGCACCGCAAGTTCGTGAAACGACCAGAATTTTGATTTTTTTTTAAGATTTTAGATTAAACCAATGTTTTTAAGATTAAAATCATTGATTTTGACTGAAAAAAATGAACAAATGTGAACTTTTTCCCGTAACCTTGCTTGTAGAACTCTGAAAACTTTGAAAACTTGTGATTTATCCGGTAAAACGTCAAGAAACCAAAGAATATTCGCGAAGAACACTCGTTGTGGCTCTGATACCACTTGTAAGGTCACCTACCTACGGATATGATCTTGACGCGACACCTTCTAACGAGTGCGGAATCCTCGTTAGGGGTTTAACAGATCGATCACACACACGGAAACCCGGAGACGAACACAATGATAGACGTTACGACGAATGACCCGACACGTGTATTTCTCCGAAACGACTCTCTAAAATCTCTCAAGTTCGTACGTGCACTATATGAGCTCAGAACGATAATCTCTACAAAAGTCACTGAATAAAACGAACGGATGATCTGTTTGCTCTCAAGTTCGACAGAACCTCTAAGCCGTGAAAGATAGATGTATTCACAAAGATAAGTTCATTATATAGCCGATAAGTTCGTGTAAACGCTCCTCTTGAACTTATCTTTGAACTTGTTCTTGAACTTATCTTTGAACTTATTCTTGAACTTATCTTTGATCTTGTTCTTGAACTTATCTTTGATCTTGTTCTTGAACTTATCTTTGAACTTATTCTTGAACTTATCTTTGAACTTGTTCTTGAACTTATCTTTGAACTTATTCTAGAACTTATCTTTGAACTTGTTCTTGAACTTATTCTAGAACTTAATCTAGAACTTATTCTAGAACTTATTTCTAGAACTTATATCTAGAACTTAATATGATAGACTAGAAGTTAACATGCAAATGTAAACATCATATACAATCATGATATCAATAACAAAACTAGACTGATGTCGTCACACCGGATGTACCAACACATTTTCTTTATCACCTCGTGGTTATTTAGCCACTTCTTTTCATATACATAAGATTTTTCTTTTAAGGATTGGGCTAGATGTTCAGCTTTGACACACTTTTCTTTTTCAGCATTAAGCCTAGCTTCTAGCTCAAGTATTTGTGTGTGCAAGTTACATTCATTTTGTACAGATATATTATTTACAAACTCATGAACGTAAAAGGAATGTACCTCGTGTGCCTCTGAATCTGTCGTGGAGCACTCGGAATCCTCGGACTTGGCCATCAGGCAGGCTGTTGGATCTTGCTTTGTCTCCCCTCGACAGCCGTATCTGATTCTGAATCGGAAGTAGTCGCATAATCATCCAGTCCAATTCGGTCAACCATGTAGCAATTTCTGCCCTTATCCTCTTCCTCGTCAGATTCAGCGTCATCCCAATAGTCTTCTTGAGCAACAAGGGCCATAACATCAAACCTTTTCTTCAATGCCTCCAGATTTCTCTCATAATACCCGATATCCCGCTCAAACTGATTCTTACATTCTCGAGAAAAGTGGCCCGGTTTCCCATATTTATAGCAAAGACGCTAATCATTTGCCTTAGGCTCGCTCTAGGCCTATCCTCTCTTCTCTCAGTCGGCCTTTTATCAGCTCTGCGGGGTTCGCGGCTATCATCCCGACGATTATAATCCCTCCTATCATCTCTTCGATCATCACACTTTTCATAACAGCAATCATCTCGATAGTCTCTTCTGTCATCACGTCTCTCCCTTCTGTCATCTATGCTATCATCACACCTCCTATCATCCCGATCATTGCGATTCCAGTCATCGTGTCCCCTATCGTTTCCATCATCTCGTCTCCAATCATCCCTTCGATCATCTCTCCTTTCAGTACTTCTGTCGCCAGGATACCTCCGAGGGCCAGTGTCATAACGAAGCTGGTTGTTTGTCTTGTTATGACAAAAACGTCTTTGTTGAAGACGATTTGACAATAAGGCAATTTGTTCTTGTATGGTTGCCTATTCTTCGTTATATGGCTCATGTGGCAGTGATGTGTATCTGTATTGAGACGATGATGAATCTTGACTGTAGTGGTGCATTGGAGATGGGTTCGGTGGAAGTTCAGTGGGGATTGTCTTGCTAGAGAGTAGGGCTAAAGAGTCAATGGGTTTGGTGCCTGGATTGGATGATAATAACAGGGATTCCAACATGTTTGACATCTGTTTATGTTGATCAACATCTCCTTGATATTTCTTAAGTTCCTTGAAAACCACATTAATCGAGACATTTGGAATATCCAGAACGCGTTTGGTTGCTCGACTTGCGATTTGCCATCCAGGAGCCAAAGAAAAAAGGAACTGGATATTAATATCATCTTTATCCTTTTTAATGTGCAACTTGTTCAGCTCATTCATAACTGCATAGAACCTCGTGAAGGTACCTTGAAGAGATTCTCCACCTTTGGCCCGAAACTCAGTAAATTTGGCCTTAGCTTCCTCTACTTTAGCCCTGTCATCTAAATCTGCCCCAAGATATGCATTTCCAATTCATCCCACATTTCTTTAGCTGACATGTTGCTGTCAACTCCAACCAGGATTTCAGTAGGGAGGGCTTGGTAAATGAAATACTCTGCCCTTTTATCAGCTTGTTGTCTATCCCTCTTTGCTTCAGTGGAAGGTTCACGAACAATCATTGATGTTGGGACTGGAGGATCAGCATCTGGCCTTGCAGGTAATTCTCGGTAATAGAATACCGGTCCTTCTATTAAAGATTGAAGTAGCAGATTCCCCATGGATTGCATGCCAATGATTTTCAGAAACCTCTACTTTCATTGTTCGTACTCATCAGGATAGAGAACAGGTGGTCTGTTCTCTGATCCAAGAACAATGGCTTCTCGAGACATAATGGATAGTGTTGATTAAAAAGTTAAGATATTTTGAAATGGAAATTGAATTTCGGATGTAAGTAAACCGAATTTCGGATGAGCCGAATTTGGGTGAACAGTAACTCGGATGAACAGTAGAATGAATTTCGGATGAAAGACAGTAAGTCAGATGAAACAAAACTCAGATGAAAGGAAACTCGGGTGGACCGAAATTTGGATGAAAATTAGTATCTCAGATGGGAACTTAAAAGAAATGCAACTCTGGTGATCCGAATTCGGTTGATTATCCGAATTTCGGATGATTCGATTTGGTTTTCAAAAATGTTTAAAAATGAAGAACAAGTAAATTTAAGCACCCAAAAAATGTTTTAACACAATTTCGGATGAACAGAATTTCGGATGTGTCCGAGATTTGGTCCGAAATAGGTTAAAATTTGATACGAATTGGTCCGAAATATGATCCGAGTTGTGATCCGAATTTTAACAGTTGAATTAATTCCAGATTTTCAGAATATATTAAAATGCATTTTAAAGCCTGAATTTAAATGTTTGGATTGATTTTTAAAACACTTTTTGTCAATAACAATTAACCAAAACACCTAAAAATCTAGGCTTTTTTAACCAAAATCCGAGAATAAAACTCAAGAACACGAGATAATAAGTTCACCAAATAATCGATAAAACAAGAAATGATTGAACAAATAAAGATCAAAATCAATATATGATTGATAGCAGATGATTATAGAACATATGAACACGAAAAATAGAACATTTAAAGGGGATTTAAGATCAAACCGTGAAATGTAATGATGAACACGAAGAACACGAAGAATCTCAAAACTAAATAAGTTGAAATCCACTCCGTAGGCTCTAATTCCAATTGTTGTAAATGTCCCAATGATAATCAGCACACAAAATGATAATTTCAGCACAAGATTCAAGACAAAAAGAATAAAAATACATGATTTCTGCTATGAATGATGAGAGAATGTTTTTGTAAAAGCGGCGGCCGTATATTGCAGTAAAGAGAATAATCCAAGGTTGAGGGAAACCCTAGGCCCTTAAATATTTATTACAACTTTGAAACAATGACAACCAGCCCCCTCTACTTCTAAACCACTAAAGTAAATTTACAATAAAAAAGAACTACTTGAAATAAATTACATGGAAATAAAACTAACTAATTATTACAAAAATAAAGTCTCCCATGATTGAAATTTAAAGTGTAACAATCTTAAACCCAATGTAAAAAATCTGTATGAAGTTCCTTAATGTGACAAACAAATCAAATGGTCACTTTCTGAATACACATTCAGTACTCTATGGGTTGTATTAAAGATGGACCCATTCAACAGATCACCATTATGGTTCTATAGCTTTGACATTTATATTATTACTTATGCTCACATCTATATTCAAACATCCAACAAATTTATTTTCTCCAACTTTATTCACATTTTGATAATTTTGTTTGCATTATCTTATACTACGCAATAACATATTTATTCTTTCAAATACAAAATCCGATTATCTTAAATTTTTACAGTTCTTATCTACAATACAATTGGTATCTAAAATTTCTATTTATTTGATTTACTTACCCAGAATGTTAATGACTTGAAGTCACACATTTCATTTATTGGATCATTGATATTATAATATTAAAAATCAATCACACGGTGTTCATACATGTGTGTCCATCATCTATCTTTATTCTGTGATATGTCAAATTAATTATGTGTTATATACATCTTATTGGCTCTATTATAATCATACTCTCTGTTAGACATTTAATTTCGATCATATAGAGTTATTTTGTAATAATTAATTACTTAGCATTTAGCTTTGTATTTATTTCCTTGTTATTTATTTCTATGTAAAAGTCTAAGGGGCAATCGTGTCAATGCCCCATAGTTAATTAATTGAAGCTATAAAGTTTCTAGGGTTACTTTATTGTAAACACACGGTTCATATTGAATACAAGAGCAGCCGCCACTTTTGAATATTCTCTCTAACATTCATATTGTCTTCTTCATCATTTTCTAATTGTTGAGCATAGTTTCTTCTTGGGATTTGATAAAGAAGTTATAAAGGTGCTGAATATTACGGGAATAGCATATTACAATTGGTATCAGAGCCCAAAAGGTGGACTTCAACTTGTTCTTCTCGGATTCTGCTGGGTTTCTTCAAGTTCTTCGTGTTCTTCATTGTTCGATTCGGTTAGATCATTTTCTTCTCTGATTTTCTGTGTTTATTGTGTTATCATAGTCTTATAATCATCACAATATCAACATATACTGATTTCGAGCTCACTCAGTTCCATATTTCCATTAAAATCATCAAAAATCGAAAATTTGAAAAAGTTTAAAAATATGGGTTTTTAGTGGGTTTTTAGCTTGTTCTTTACTGATTTTAAGTGTTTTGGGTTATTTTAAATCATCACATGTGTTTAAAATAGTTTACCAATCATTTAGAAACTTTTTTAGGCTTTAAATCTGATAAAATAGTAATCTGAACTGTTCTGCCTTAGAAAATCTGCTAAAACCTGCTGTAATTCGGATCATTCACTGTAGCATATCGGACCACTTAGATCCCAATTCGAACCATATATCATCCTAGTTCGGACCTCATTTCGGTCCAATTCGGACCGAATTTAGGTGAAATTCGGACCAACCCAGTGCCCATTTCGGACCATACTTCGGTCCCATCCGAACTTCGGACCATCCGAAGTTTAGATCAGGCATCCTCATTTTACCATTTTGGACTTGTGCTTACATATTTAAATTTTAACTTCGGACCATATCCATTTCGGACCACCCGAACTCGGTCCCCTACCTGGACATTTTTCTGAGTGCGTGTCCACTGTTCACCCAAATTCGGACCATCCAAATTCGGTTCCATCAGCTCATCCGAACCACATATTGCCTATCCGAAGTCATCATTGTTCATCCAAATCTGGTTCATCCGAATTCAGTCCATCCGACTTCTAAGCATCCGAATTAGACCCCATCCGAATTAGGTTTCTCATCCAAAATCAAAAAGTCTTCCGAATTAGGACGTTGTCCGAACCCCTGCCCATCCGAATTACTGTTCACCCGATCCGAATTACGTCTTTCATCCGAATTAGGTCTCTCATCCGAATTCGTACTTAATCTGAATTTGGTCTTTGCCATCCGATATCATGCCCATCTGAAACACTGTTCACCCGAACTCCAGACATCCGAATTACTATTCCATCCGAAATCAGTCTGTTATCCGAATAAGCACCATCCACAGTGATATTCTTCCAAACTCCAGCCCATCCGTGTCAAGTTTCCACCTTTAAGATCTTAAATCTTTCATCAGCACCAAAATCATGTCTCGCGAAGCTCTCGTACTCGGATCTGAGAACATACCACCTGTTCTCTATCCCGATGAGTATGAACAATGGAAATCCCGGTTCCTCAAATTCGTTGGGATGCAACCACTTGGGAATTTAATGCTTCAGTCCATCTCCGAGGGTCCCGTCATCTATTATCGGGAAATAGCAGCCAGACCTGAGTCTGACCCCCCTGTCTTAGCCTCCAAAGTTGAACGAGAACCGGCTAATGACGCCGAGAGAGACAGGCAGCATGCAGATAAGAGGGCGGAATATTTGATCTATCAGGCCCTCCCCACTGATATTCTCGTTGGCGTAGACATCAAAATGTCTGCCAAAGAAATGTGGGATGAATTGGAAGTCCAAATGCTGGGGGCAGATCTCGATGATCGTGCCAAGATTGAGGAGGCGAAGGCTAAGTTTACAGAATTCCGAGCCAAATACGGGGAATCTCTGCAAGCAACGTTTACAAGGTTTTGTGCGGTCCTAAATGAATTAAACAAACTGCACATCAAAAAGGATAGGGATGACATAAACATCCAGTTCTTTGCAGCCTTGGCCCCCGAGTGGCAGCTCGCATGTCGGGCCACGAAAGGAGTCCTGAACATTCCTGAGGTATCCATCAACGTCATCTTTAAGGAGCTAAAGAAGTATCACGGAGATGTGGATCAACAAAAACTGATGGCGAATCAATTGGCATCTTTACTGCTATCAGCCAACACCGGAATGAAACCCAATGATTCACTCGCCTTGATTACCAACACGAATATTCCAACACCATCCTTTGCTTCAGGTTCATCATCATCGCAGTGCAGGTATGCCTCTCCTCCACGACAGGTACTTGATGAGGAAGAGGCCACAATACAGGAAAAGATAGCCTTGTGGACCAATCGACTCCAACAACGACGGTTTTCCAACAAGACTAACAACCAACTCTGTTATGACACCGGTCCACGGAGGTACTCAGATGATCGAAAGGATGAACGATGCGATGATTATCGCAGGGACGACTACCGAAGGGATGATCGGGATGACAGGAGGTATGACGATAGACGCGAGTATCGAGATGATCGCCGTTATGAAAGGCGAGACGATAGGCGCGAGGATCGAAGGGATGACAGGCGTGATTATGATAGGCGGGATGATCGTAGGGACGACCGCAAAGATGAGAGGAGAGAGCCTGAGAAAAGGGAAAGAAGGTGAGATGAAAGCAGAGAGCATCGCCGCGCCGACAAGAGGCCGGCAGAGAGGAGAGATGAACGGCCGTGAGCAGACGAACCGAAAGCCGCAGACGAGCGTCTCTGCTACAAGTGTGGAAAACCGGGCCACTTTGCTCGGGAGTGCAAAAATAATTTTGACAGAGACGTCGCCTATTATGAGAGAAAGCTGGAGGCCGCGAAGAAAAGAACCGATGCGCTGGCCCTCGTCGCCCAGGAAGATTACTAGGATGCTGAAGACACTGACGAGGAGGATGACAAGGGCAAGAACTGTTACATGGTTGATCGTCTTGGGTTGGAGCATTGTGCCGTTTCCACTGCTGAGTCTTCAAATCATGCTGCTGAGGGGGAGACATTGAAAAATCCACCAGCATGTCTGATGACCACAACCGATGATCCCGAATGCTCTACATTCGGTTCTGAGACAAATGAGGTATATTCATGTTACATTCCTGAACATGTAAATAATTTATTTGTAAATAATGAATGTACATTGCACACACATATTCTTGATCTACAGGCTAGATTAAATGCTGAAACTGCAAAGTGTGTACAGGCTGAACATCAAGCTTAAACTTTAAAAGAGTCGTCTGAATTATATCATTCAAAGTGATTAACTAATCACAATGTTATAAAACAGATGTTAATCGAAAAAGTAGATGTTCAGGACAGGAATATATATCTTGAATCTTGCATGGACACGTTATCAAAAGAAAACTCTCATTAAAAGAAGAAATTTCTGTACTTACATAACAGTTAGATACGGTAAATATGGAAAATATAGACAGTTTAGAAAAATATAAAATGATTGAAGAAGAAAGGATAAGTTTGTACTCACGAATAAAGACCCTTGACGATGCTTTTTTAAAAATGGGTCAAACAGAACAAACTATCCACTTAAATCAGCCCAAAGAAACTAGGTTTTACCATTCTAAACAAGGAATCGGTTTTAAAAATCCTAAATATTTGAAAAAGGCACAAAATGTTTTACCTCTATTTTATGACATGAATTATATGGGAGCCGGTCTTAAATCTTTCTTTTTTGAGTCATCAAAAGAAGTTTTAAACTACGAAAATGAGAAACGTGTTGCTCATAAAGAAAAAGAAATTTCTTTTCAATATGAAGAACTTAACGAGAGTTATCCTTCTAGAGTACCCACTTTATAGGAAGACTTCTTGTCAACGTATTCAGAAACTGAATTGAAACAGAAACTGTAAAATCAACCCCTCAACTTTATATTCCTGCAAAAGTTCTTCAACAACAAATCAATGTTTTAGAAAAGGAATTGAAGTCGTCTTAAAAGAAAGCTCTTTATCTTCAAGATGCTCCTCTTAAGAGCGAAGAAAAATTGGTAAATCAAACTTTTCAACAATCTGTGGAAGTAACTGTCTACAGAGAAAATTTTGAAATAGTTTCTCAAAAGTTGAAAGATTTTTCAAAAGAACAAACAGTTTCTCATTCCACCAAAATTCCATATGTGTCATCAAATAAAGGTAAGGCTAAAGCTGAAACTTCTTCTTTCATTTATAAAGGTGAGTGTTCAAAACCATTTAAAAATGAGGTTTCTAAAAAGACTCAGATCCAATCCAAGTCTTTTAAGAAACCCACTCACCAACAAAAAGAAAATTCTGTCAAGTCTAAATCTTCCATGCTTACCGACTCTAATCGTTTTGTTCCTACAGATCATATAAGAAGAGTTCCAAAAACCACCATGCTGGATTTTACGAGTTTTTTTTTTTTTGTGAAGAAGGCTATAATGCCAAATGAATTTGTTACTAGAGATAGGATGTCTGTAATCTCTAAAGACAATTTGTGTAACAATGTGTGTGACAATGTGTGTAATGATGTACCGAATTCTGCTATTTCTTTAAAGTACTCTTTCAGTGAATTATTTAATCTATGTCCAACTCGCTTTAGACGACAGGTTCCTGAAATGAATGCTTTCGTGCCATATCCTGTTAAACGAATTCGGAAAAAGAAAACAAAAAATGTTGCATCATTAGCCTCAAATAAAATTGAGACTTGTCCATTGCCAAGGCCCAAAACCAAAGCAACGGTCAAAAAGGTCTCAAAAAGACAAAAACCAAAGGCAATTTCAGCGCCTAAGGTTCCAAAGCCCAATAAATCCAATCTTCAATGGATTCCAAAGGGTTATGCATCCGGACCACACACAAATGCTAAATGGGTTCCTAACACTGTACACGTGCCATATAATTCTGGAACTCCTAACAAAAAGGGACCCATATTGAGGTGGGTACCCAAAATTGTGTGATCTTTATGCAGATGGTTTTTGGTTACTTCTGATCAAGACCCGTTTTTCAAATGAGATGGCTTCTAGTTACCATAGACTAGGACCCGTTCTTTTGCTTGTCGGTTGTGCTTAAACCGACACGTTTGGCTTCTGTGCACACAGCTCAGGACCCGGTCTTAACTCATCATGTTTTCTGAACAACTCGGTTCAGAACACGGTTTGATTGTAAATTAAAAATGGATGTGTTTGAATGCATATAGTTTTTCATTTGTATGAATTTATTTGCTTTTTAGGCTAAGTCCATTTGGTATATGGATTCGGGTTTCTCCAAGCATATGATGGGAAGAAGAGAATTGTTGTCCAACGTAGTTGAACAGTATTGCGGAACAGTAAAATTCGGGAACAACCATCAGGCTCACATCAAAGGATACGGGGACTTAGTTCTAAATAATCTAGTCATCAAGGATGTTGACTATGTTGAGGGGTTATCACATAATCTTTTTAGCATAGGACAGCTCTGTGACAAAGGACTAGAGGTAACGTTTAGAGCTAAGAACTGCAGTGTAAAGAGTATGGATGGAAAAGAAATCCTATCAGGTTCCCGAAACTCTAACCTCTACACCATTGACGTAGCCAAGCTAATAGTGAATGATAACATTTGCCTATTATCAAAAGCCTCTTCAAAAGACTCTTGGTTGTGGCATGGAAGATTATCCCATTTGAACTTTGATAATACCAACAAGCTGGCTGCGAAACAATTGGTTAAAGGTCTTCCTGAATTGCACTATGAAAAGGACCATCTTTGTGGAGCTTGTGAGAAAGGAAAGATGAAACGATCATCTCACAAACCAAAGCCCGAACCATCAACAAAAAGAGTATTGGAGTTACTTCACATGGATTTATGCGGGTCGATGCGGACTCAAAGCATAAACGGGAAACGATATGTGTTGGTTATCGTTGATGACTATTCACGATATACCTGGGTCAGGTTCTTGCGTTCCAAGGACGAGACAGCTCAAGAAATCATAGATTTTATCAAGAGTGTCGAGACCCAACAGCAGCTGTTAGTGCAATCAATCAGATCTGATAACGGAACGGAGTTCAAGAACTCGGTAGTTGAGGGCTTCCTTCGATCCAAAGGTATTCAGCATCAATATTCTGCTGCTCGAACGCCTCAACAAAATGGGGTTGTGGAAAGGCGTAACCGTACGCTTGTGGAAGCCGCTCGTACAATGCTCACATACTCAAAGCTACCTCCGTTCTTGTGGGCCGAAGCCGTATCAACAGCCTGCTCTACACAAAATCGCTCCATTATCCATAAGCACTTTAACAAAACTCCTTACCAACTCTTTTTAAATAAAGTGCCATTTATCAAGTACTTACGTGTATTTGGTTGCAGGTGCTATGTGCTGAACGACAAAGACAACCTCGGGAAGTTTAACGAAAAGGCGGATGAAGCGATCTTCATTGGATACTCATCCAACTCGAAGGTGTATCGCGCATTCAATACCCGAACCAGAACAGTCAATGAAAGTGTGCATGTCACATTTGATGAGTTGGCTGAACTGGCACCCGAAGTTGATCAATCAGGACCTCGCATTACTCAAATGCCTGGAGACTCTTCTAATAACCCCATTTCTTTTTCTTCTTCTGATTTAGTTAATTTGTTTGATCCTTTTTATGTTGAATTTTTCGGTCCTAACGCTAATGTGTCTAATGTTGTCAATAATGTAGGTAATCCTTCCAGTTCAACTGCGCCACAAAGTTTCTCCGCTCCATCTTCATCCACTTCATACCCTCATCCATCTACATCATCCACCGATACATCCGCAGTTGAATCTACTCCTATAATACCCTCACATATAATACCAACCATCCTTCCTACACCTGAACACTCGGAAATCGAACCGGAACCAGTGGTACCATCATTTGAAACCATTGACCATGAATTGTAACACCCTCGAACTCACCCACAATGCCACATGAATACCACGTCAGCAACGATCTAATATAATAATCCCTATACTAGTCCCAATACATAACATGGAGGAACCCGATAGTTTTAAAACTTTAATCACATAAATAAGTCACGGAAGTCCCTGAATATATTACCCATTATCCGAAGTACGCATAAACATTCCCAAAATATGACTACCTTTAGCACAGGCAGCTAGCTCCTTGATAAATGTCACAGTAACCCTACTTGGGTCCAGCAGGCCTACTAAATCTCTCATCACCTGAGACACACACACACACAACAACACACACTGGGTCAGCTAACGCTGGTGAGAATGCAAGGGTTAGTGTACGATTATAAATCTCAATAAAAAGTAAGCTCAATAATAAAACGTTCAGCGTTCTCTACTGAACAAGTATATGAGATCCCACATGATGCTCAATAGGTACTCAACTCGTGTGGATAAATCCACGTACCCAAATCCCTAGACCGCACAAAGCAGTCGTCAGGAACTCAAAAGGGAATTGGGAGCGACCCAACCCCTGCCCAGCCGTACGGTTTAATATCTCAACAGCTCAAGTGTCCCAAATCTCATATATATAAAACACAGTTCTCAATATAACACAATAATACGTGCATGATAATATCTCAACAAAACTCGTAAGAAATCTCATAATATCTCGTAAAAAGCTCAGTAAAAGATCATGCAAGTATTAGTAAAATAATCGTACAAGTATCTTAAGAAAAACATGCAAACTCACCTGCCCTGAAGTCCAACTACTCAAGTCTCGGTTCCCTGCCCGTCCTCAACCCTATCAACTCGAGACCCTGGAATCACAACACAATGACTCTATATCACAATCACAATCACAGCTCAAGTTCTCAATCACAACCCAACAGCTCTGGATACACGATTTCTCGATAACTCAACAGCTCTATACACAATACTCATATAACTCGCACAGACTCAGATACCCAACTACCAAACTACACAACGCGAATACTCGAACACAAGGTCCCATCCAACTCACACAGCTCGAACACTCACACACGCGATCCCAACCAACTCACACAATCCCAGATACCCAAAAGACGCATTCTTAATATCACAATCTCAATATCACAAATTCAACCCAACAACTCTATACACAATTCTCAACAACTCTTGAGACCCCAATAACCCAAATACACGACTCACAGAACCCAAAAACCCGACCCGAACCCTCAGCCGCATCGCGGCCGCACTCAACCAATCGCGGCCGCACTGACTCTATCGCGGTCGCGGCCGCGCTGACCTCAAACTCGGCCGAGCTCACATCGCGGTCCGAGCTCGGGCTCAAACCGCCTGCGATCATCTCAAGAACATCGCGGCCCGCGATCAAGGGATCGCGGTCGCGCTCACGGACGAACAGAACCAGGAATGCTCTGTTTTATCACAGACCAGGGGATTAATCCCCAATCACTATTTCCACTCGATTTTTGCCACAATTATGAACTCGAATTTGCTCCGAAACATACACAAACTTAATTGAACTCCTTTCATCACAACTAACATTACCAATCCAAGAATTGAAGCTCAAACTTACCTCAACAATCAAGAAGGAAGGTGATGACTAAATTGGAGCTTTAATCCACATTTAAATCTTCAATTCTTGATATCTTCTGCTGGAACCCAATTTCACACACAACACACACTTTAGGAATCTGATTTTGGAAGATGAAGTAATGAAATCACAAGCAGGGAGCTCAAACTTATATACGTTTTGGGTTTAACTCGGTCCGATACCCAAAATCCGATCCCGCTATCACAAAATACAAACTTTATATCCACGGGTCTTAATTTAACTAATAATTCCCAAAATCATAATCTTTTATTAAAACTTAATCCCGACACCCGGTTAACCCAAAATCTTATCACGTGACACTTCCACGTAAAACCCAATAATTGGCCCAACTCAATTATAATATTATAATCAACCCAATCACATAATTCCACGCCCCCATCCCAAAAATGGGATGTTACAAGTCTCCCCTCCTTATAAAGATTCTGTCCTCAGAATCTAGCTCAACACTAAAAACCGAAAATACCTCGCGCATCTCTAAGCCTGACTCCCGGCTTGTCATTTTTTTTCAAACAATTAATCACTTTATGTAAGGTCTACCACTGACAGATCTATCTAGACGCGGATCCGTTAACGAGTGCGGAATCCTCGTTGACGGTCAGACGGACAACTCTCAACCAACGGAAACACGGAGACTATTAGACGCTGAACGAACGACACACGAACGATCCTACGTACTAATTCTCTCCGAAACGGGACTCACCTAGCTGATAAACTCGAGATCGCCTATTGCTTAATTCCTCACGAATTCTGCCAAAGGTCTGCTAATGATTCGAGTCTATCCCTAATTATAGGCCCTGATTCGAGTCTGTTGTGGGCCAACCTCAAATCTGGCCTAAGGCCTCATTCGAATCTGTCCATCTGACAGATTCGAATCTAGCCCATTCGAATCTAAGGATACATTCGAATCTATCACAGATTCGAATGCCTTCCTTAACCTATTCGAATCTAACCAATACACTTAAACACTTACGTGATGAAACTTATGTTTTAACTTATGCTTGACATACTCTTTGACTTTTATGTTTGAACTTCTTGTAATATGTTACATCAAGTTCAAACACACAATCAATAACAGACAAACACATATTAAACATATATATCAAGACACTTGTTAATATTCAGAATATTACTTAAATCATAACGCAGATCGATTAGACTGCTATCGTCACAAAGGGTGTACCAACAGACTCCCCCTTGACGATAGCTTCTAATTATTTACATTACATCAAATTTAAGTACTAGAGCTATAGACGCTACTACCTGCATATAACCCTGCATCTATACAAACTTTAACTACCTTTTGGAACTTCCTGGCTTCAGATCTCCATGGTTCAGTGAAGAATATAGGCTGATCGTGAAGCTTCTTCAGGTCGTCCTTAGATAGGTTTATCAAATGTAGAGGGTCGTATACCTTCAAAATTACCTGCTCGTCTTGATCCTCCATTATAGCTTCAGCAGTATCAATTTCCAGGTACCACCACTTCATGTTGCTCAAAACATTTTGTGGCATTGGCTTTATTGGCACTCTTTTCAAGCATTTGACTGGCTTATAGATCATTCTAGCCCAAGGTCTTCCAGTATGAGGATCTATTCTTGATCCATCCTCGACCCTCTTGCCTGATCTCGGCTTAAGCCTCTCAAATCTGCCTGATCGCCCTTCTTTCCTTATAATTCTTTCAATAACGCTCGCGTAGGGATCATTTCCAATGTTGATCAGCTCCTTCCAGGCTAACTCTTAAACTTCAATCTTGGGCAAAGAATTAAACGCTTTCAATGTCCGCCTCAAGTATTGAAATCCATCCCTTCTCTTCAAAATAAACAGCTGCAGTTCTCTGTCAAAGAACCAGCTAATAATCCCTCCAGAGAAGTTTCCGGCACTTGGAATTCTCATCGTCTTCTTCATCTTCAGCTGATCCTTCTTTTCTTCCTTCTTGAACCAAAGATTTAACAGATCAGCTCTAGATGGCTCTTTTTCAGCTTCCTCAAGTTCTTTATCCTCGACTGAGGCTACCTTGATGTAATCAATATCAATCACATTATGATTTGAGCTCTCATAAAATTCAGTGACTGGTTGTGAATTGATTACTACTTCATTAACATTATCGTCCTCGTCCTCTATCACTTCGTCGTCAGATTTCCAGTCAACAACATCATCTGGAATAAATTCCCCTTCCTCCAACTCTTCCATTTCATCTTCAAAATCAAACTCCATTAGCTCTTCTTCAATATCTTTCAGCGCATCGATCATGTCGCTGTCTAAATTCCTTGAAGAACTAGCCTCTCCTCTTTCACCTTCTGCTTGACTTGGCTCCCCCTGAGATTGAGCAGCCTGAGCAGTAGAAAAATCTACTGGCTCATCCTGTCTTTGAGAGCTGGGATCATTGCCTTGATTATCATCTTCATCATCGTCCCTCCGCCTCTGTACTTCTTGATCACGACACGACGTTGGTATCAGAGACAGGTTAACGAGTGCGGAATCCTCGTTGACGGTCAGACGGACAACTCTCAACCAACGGAAACACGGAGACTATTAGACGCTGAACGAACGACACACGAACGATCCTACGTACTAATTCTCTCCGAAACGGGACTCACCTAGCTGATAAACTCGAGATCGCCTATTGCTTAATTCCTCACGAATTCTGCCAAAGGTCTGCTAATGATTCGAGTCTATCCCTAATTATAGGCCCTGATTCGAGTCTGTTGTGGGCCAACCTCGAATCTGGCCTAAGGCCTCATTCGAATCTGTCCATCTGACAGATTCGAATCTAACCTATTCGAATCTAAGGATACATTCGAATCTATCACAGATTCGAATGCCTTCCTTAACCTATTCGAATCTAGCAAATACACTTAACCAGTTAAGTGATGAAACTTATGTTTTAACTTATGCTTGACATACTCTTTGACTTTTATGTTTGAACTTCTTGTAATATGTTACATCAAGTTCAAACACACAATCAATAACAGACAAACACATATTAAACATATATATCAAGACACTTGTTAATATTCAGAATATTACTTAAATCATAACGCAGATCGATTAGACTGCTATCGTCACACAGGGTGTACCAACACTTTACTTTTCTTGCACATCCCAACCTCGCATACACGATTTCACAATACATCGCAAAATCCTCTTAATCCTCTACAATACAAGACTTAGAGTCTACACAACCCACTACTTCTCAACCCATATAATTAACACCACTAACGTACCAATACGAACAACGACTTTACATTTCACAAGAAATCCTTTATGAATTGCCCTTAATATTCAGCTAAGCCCAAGAAACTTCAAATCTCAGATACAAGCAATCACTTTATCTCTTTACATCAATACACCCTCCCAACCTCACAACAAAGTCTCATATTGCACCACGAAAATCCTCTGAACTTCCTATCAACGCTTTGCATGTTTTCCCCATTCACTGATCCTTCTACCCTAGGAGGCGCTCCCCTACTCCTCAACTCATTCAATCAACACAAACTAACACGTCAACATCGTCACGGATCCCACAATGAGCGAGAAATCTCTACGAATCATCTCTAACTCCTTAACTAAACCCAAGGAACACTAAACTCAAACACGGACATAACCAACTCCAATTCTCAATAACCTCAATTCTTACTGGATCCATTCTCATCCCTGTCTTACTCATCACTGCCCGCTCTAAAACTGCCCCTTTCGCGGCCAAAAACTCATACCTCAAGAACTCCACGCATAACCTCTCTCACTAGAAGATACTCAAAACCTCCCTCAAACACTGATTATACTCTTCACAGGTATCAGATTTACTGAAATTCAGCAACCAATAACCTCTAATACACCACCACTCTAAACTCTATTCACTAATGCAGCTCTACTATCTACTCACTTAACAATCACCAAGCAGACAACTCAGATGAAAACACAGAATTAATCACAGAATCACGTCAACACTTATGGCCAATCAGCTCTCAAATTAACACAACAGATATTCTGATTCACTAATATAAAAGATATTCCCATCCACTCATAACATTATAAAGACATCCTCATCAAATTACTAAACACAATATCACAGATGTGGACAAACACACACTACGGAACAATCCACGGGATTCTCACTATAAAGCCCATGGTGATATCATACCACTTTCACTCTGGAATCTCTAATGGCTGAAGTCTACCATGTAGCTTCTATTGTTCATCCTTAATTCTCAAACACGTTATACACGCCTCTATCCACTTCCCCACATCCCTCTTCATCCCTGGTCACCAATGAAGAACTCGTAGATTTAGGTACATCTTCGTGCTACCCGAATGGATCGACAATATAGACTTATGGGAATCATCTAGAATCAGCTGTCTCAAATTCCCTACTCGAGGGACCCATACTTGACCACGAAGGGTCATCAATCCTTGATCATCCCTATTCAATAACTCTGACTGACCAACTAACCTCTCTCTTTACACATACACAAACTTAATTGAACTCCTTTCATCACAACTAACATTACCAATCCAAGAATTGAAGCTCAAACTTACCTCAACAATCAAGAAGGAAGGTGATGACTAAATTGGAGCTTTAATCCACACTTAAATCTTCAATTCTTGATATCTTCTGCTGGAACCCAATTTCACACACAACACACACTTTAGGAATCTGATTTTGGAAGATGAAGTAATGAAATCACAAGCAGGGAGCTCAAACTTATATACGTTTTGGGTTTAACTCGGTCCGATACCCAAAATCCGATCCCGCTATCACAAAATACAAACTTTATATCCCCGGGTCTTAATTTAACTAATAATTCCCAAAATCATAATCTTTTATTAAAACTTAATCCCGACACCCGGTTAACCCAAAATCTTATCACTTGACACTTCCACGTAAAACCCAATAATTGGCCCAACTCAATTATAATATTATAATCAACCCAATCACATAATTCCACGCCCCCATCCCAAAAATGGGATGTTACATGAATCTTCATCCATCCCCACGTTAACCACTGAGGTTCCATCCCGAGCACCCCTTCCACACGAGATTAAATGGACCCGAAGTCACCCAACAGATCAAATCATTGGTGATGTTTCAACAGGAGTCCAAACTCGTAGGGTGTCTGCTAATGAATGCCTCTTCGCATCATTCCTTAGTATGATAGAGCCCGTTCGTGTGGATGAAGCCCTAACAGATCCAGATTAGATAGTTGCAATGCAAGAGGAACTCAACCAGTTTGAACAGCTAAGAGTATGGCAGTTAGTTCCCAAACCAAAAGATCGTACAGTGATCGGAACAAAGTGGATTTTTAAGAACAAACGAGATGAGAACGGCATTGTGATAAGGAATAAAGCAAGACTGGTTGCCAAAGGCTACCGACAACAAGAAGGGATAGATTATGATGAGACCTTCGCTCAAGTTGCACGGATCGAAGCAATCAGAATCTTCTTGGCGTACGCGGCACACAAAGATTTCAAAGTGTACCAGATGGACGTCAAGACTGCCTTTCTAAACGGTCAACTTAACGAGGAAGTGTATGTTGAACAACCACAAGGTTTTGTTGACGCACATAAACCTGACCATGTTTATGTGCTAGATAAAGCCCTCTATGGTTTAAAACAAGCACCTCGAGCATGGTATGATAGTCTCTCTAATTTCCTTATTTCTGCCGGTTTCTGTAAAGGTGTGGTGGACACAACTCTGTTCACTAAAAGGGAAGGCCCACATATAATGCTAGTACAGATATATGTCGACGACATTATATTTGGATCTACTGACAGTAATTTTTGTAAGGATTTTTCAGCCCTAATGGAGTCCAGCTTCGAGATGAGTATGATGGGGGGAAATGAACTTTTTCCTCGAATTATAAGTCAAACAACTTGAGGATGGGATTTTTGTGAACCAGTCGAAATATACTCCTGACATTCTCAAGAAGTATAAGTTAGACTCTTGCACGAGTATCGCAACTCCCATGGCCTCCAACTGTAAGTTAGACACCGATCCTTCTGGAAAAAGTGTCGATAATTCAACTTACAGAGGGATGATAGGATCCTTACTATATTTGACTGCTAGTAGGCCGGATATAATGTTTTCAACATGTCTTTGTGCTAGATTTCAGGCCAACCCAAAAGAATCACACCTAACTGCGGTAAAACGCATTTTTCGTTATCTTAAGGGTACACCCGATCTTGGTCTATGGTATCCAAGGGGAACCGATTTCGATCTTACCGCTTTTTCAGATGCTGATTGTGCAGGTTGTAGAGCTGACAGAAAAAGCACGTCGGGAGGAATACAGTTCTTGGTGATAGACTGGTGAGTTGGTCTTCCAAAAAGCAGAATTATCTTTCCACATCCACAGCTGAGGCTGAGTATGTAGCAGCTGCAAGCTGTTGCTCTCAAGTGCTGTGGATGAGAACACAATTACGCGATTATGGATTCTCACTCACAAATATCCCAATTTATAGTGATTCTCGAAGTGCAATTTCCATCTCTTGCAATCTCGTGCAGCACTCTCGAACAAAACACATAGATATCAGGTATCATTTTATTAAAGATCACGTAGAAAAGGGAACCATTGAGTTGTATTTTGTTGGCACGGAATATCAACTTACAGATATATTTACTAAAGCTTTAGACGAACCTCGTTTTCAGTTTTTAGTATCCCATATCGGCATGTTGAATCCGCCTTCCAATTAAATATCAGATATTGTCTTAAATAATTATATTTCAATCTATCATGATTGAAATTCCTTTATTTTAGAAAATATCTGTTATTTAAATCTAAGGATTGTGTCACAAAATTGAAACTAAATATTTCCTTATCTGTGTACATTTTTAATAATTAATGATCCTGACAAATTGCTGTGTGAATTGTTCATCACGGAGTAGGATGCAAACATTATCCAGGTTTGTCTGTATTTTTAAGGTTAAAAAGGGTTCACGAACTTTATATGAAAAAACACAAGGAAATGAACAGGTATTTATTTGAGGGGGAGTATAATTAGGATATTAATTTTTATAATTCTTTGTTTCTTTTTAATTTCTTGTAGTTAAATTTTAAATTTTAGGTTGGTTATGTTTTAGTTTAAATTTCCGTTTAACTTAATAGTTCAGAAAATCCCAAAAAGATTTTAATTGTTCAAATTTTTCAAAAAGCCAAAAACAGTTTATTTTATTTTATCTTATCTTATTTTGGTTTATTTTTATCTTAATTTAAATACTAAAAGAATATACCAAAAATATTTTTTTTGTTGTTGTTTTTGTTTGTTTGTTTGATTCAAAGGAAAATTCAAAAAAAAAAGATTTAATAAAATTGGGCCATATTTTGTTATTAAAAATCTTGTTTCTTTCTATTTTCTAAAAGCCCAATACTTAATTGTGTGTGTGTGATAAGAGTGAAAAACCGACGGCCCATTCCACCAATTGGGCGCGGATCCTACTACCCGGATCCGACCCGGCTGCCTTTAAAAAGGGTAGTCAACCGGTCAACTGTTTACCTTCCTTCATTTTCAATAAACTTCATCTTCTTCTTCTATCTCTCGTCGCCTTCACCCACCGCCGAACCACCATTGTCACTCATTCAAAGCTTTTCGATCTTCATTTCTCTTCGTTTTTCTTGCATTTTCCTACTTCGGCATCTTCAGGTAACATCTTTTTCACCTTATTTTAGTATTTAACTTCATAGTTTACTTGTTTGATTTTCAAAATTTTACTAGTTTTTACTTTCGGTTTTTGCTCTTTTTAGGTACTTTAATGTGTTCTTTTTACTTAGTTGTAGTTAGATAAAATGTTCATTATGTATTTTTAGACTAGGATCTGTAATTTCATGCATTTTTGTTAACTTTTAACTGTTCACGTTTATTTTTGCATTAACTCATTAACTGCATACATGCATTTCGGATGTCCGAATTCGGACCGTCATCCGAATTCGGATGTCCCACTTAGAACAATTTTCAAGTTTTTCAAACTTACAAAAACCGAATTCGGTCACTGTTGATCCGAATTCGGATCATCCGAATTCGGTCACTGTTGATCCGAATTCGGTCCTCATTGATCCGAATTCGGTCCTTCTTGAAATGTCAAAAGTTTGAAAATTTTATTTGTCTAAGTTTGCATAATCACTGTTCATCCGAACTCAGACTGGATCCGAATTCGGTTCCCATCCGAGTTAGGTCCTTTGTCTTTATTGCATACATAACATTCCATTCGCACCACATCCGAATTCGGACAATACACATGAACCATCCGAATTCGGACCACCTCACATCCACAACATCAATTTCGGACACCATCCGAATTCGGCTCATCATCTCACACCATCTGAATTCGGACCCCAACATTCCCTTTCATGCATCATCCGGATTTCGGCCGGATCCGAATTAGGTGGCACTGTTCACCCGAATTCGGTCCATCCGAAATCCAACACTTAGCATTTTTTTTCTTTTTCCATTTTTGCATTTTCTCTATAAATTAAAAATATATATATATATCCAAAAATATTTTCATTACGGTGCACCACTGATTAGAGTTAGGATTAGTGTTTGAGTGAAAAGGTCTGATCTAACATCGGTCTCTTAACGATTGACTTTGGACTTTATTAGTAGAATTTTATTCTACTAATAAAGACCCGATGCTAAATAGATCAGGCAGTTTCTGTTTCACACTTATCTAGACTTCACATCAATGTCTTATCATTTAAAGTCTTATTATTCTAACTTTGATGCACCTTTGCAGGATGATGGAACCGGCTGTTAATCTCACCCTACCCCATCCCCCCATTCCAAACAATAACGCACAACTACCCAAGCAATCCATCTTTCCCAACGCCGAGTTTGTCGAGTTTATTCCACACAACTGGCAGCTCGACGTTTCCATCCTAGCAAAAGAACCCCAAACCCTCGCATTCGACATCCTCATTCACCACCCCATCTATTATGCTTTATCCGCCGCAATCGCTGTTCCCCAGATATACCTTCAATAATTCTGGAACAGATTGCAATATATTCCCGACGCCGAACCTTTCTTCCAAACCACCATCGACTGCGTCCCAGTCAAAATCACCATAGCCGCCATTCGCCATATCCTTCGCCTACCCGCCGAAAACTACTTACCAACCCGCTTTCATTTTGATCCCATCCCATCCATCCCCGAAACCCTAGCCGAAATCCAAACCCTGGGTTACGATGGCCCTCTCTCCAAACCCTCCGATTTCCGCACAAAAAATCTACAATCTCACTGGCGGATACTTTTTGATGTTATCAACAAGTGTTTAACCGCAAAACACTCCGGCCACGACTCCGCCTCGGCTCAGGTATTAGCCATGTTCACCGGCTTTGCCTTTGACCGACATGTTGACTATGCGGCGTTCCTCTTCGAGGAATTAAGACGAGTACATGTGGAGAGGGGAACCAAGAAGGGAAGAAAGTACATACCTCTCCAACGGTTTCTGCAGCTCATCATCCAGTATGCAATGGATAATGATGAGGATATCCACGAACGTCCTGAAGCAGACGTCTACCCCACTGTGGCCATACAAAAGCTAACTTTACCAAAGGGGGCCCCTACAGTGCCTATAATGACAATTCCTTTATCACTACTGCTACAGGCAAGGGGGTTGGAACGGGTTAGGGCTTACATTCAAGAGTTCTATCCAGATGAGTCTCAGTCAGAACTGACTGGGACTAACCAATCCGAAGGTGAGGCCAACATGAGTGAGGATGAGGGAGCTCAGGTAGAAGTTCAACAATCATTGGGAATCGGTGAGAGGGAGCATGTGTTAGTGAGTGAGGGAGCAGGTGGTGAGACGGCAGAGACGGCGGATTCAGAACGCATCGTCTCTGTCGTGCGAGCGATAGATATTCCATCCGAGGGTGACCGAAGCCCAATCAGCCGGACTCCTCTCCATAAGACCGTCAGTCCAACGGTCGAAATCACCCCCATCACCCACTTGGTTTCCCCTCAAAGGGAGACCACTTCATTCCACGGGGTTATTGCACATACACCATCGCCCTCTCATTCGGAGAGTGGCGGTGTTGAAAGAGGTCACACTCCGCCCCACGTGACCAAACTTCCTTCTCTCACGATTCCATCCCCCCCGTATACACACAACGCACGATGCCTCCGTGGCATCCCCAAGAGCTGCCTCCGTGGCAGCTCCACAAACTCGGATCTGAGCGTCTAATACCGGAGCCAGAAATGACGGAAGGAAGACCTGGAGTGGCTTAATCAATGCCATCCACTTCCGGCCATCTCCCTATCAACTTGGAGATGTTAACGGCAACTCTTCGTGCTGCCGGAGTGATTACCCGGGCTGACCTGGACGCCCAAAAGGAAGCTGCCGATGAACGTCACTCCGCCCTTCTTTTACTTATAAAGGGTAAGGGTGTCGCTTCCGAAGCTGGGCCTCCACCAGGATCCCATTCAGTTCAAAACCAGATAGCAGAGCTCTCGGACAAACTTGATGCGCTTACACGAATTGCCCTGCTTTTGTTCGTTTTCACATATAGTCCAAAGGATTCTACACAGTTGACATGTTTGAGGATAGACACAATCATCCGATGGTTCAACCTCAAGACATGCACTTTCTAAAATAATCCTGTATACTGAAATTTGCGCATCGTGCTCTAGTACATGACCTTTCAAACAACAACCTTGGACCTAATAAAATGCATCATATAGCATCTAGAATGGTTGGGGGTTCTTCAAAAGTTGGTGCTTCAGTGGTTGATTTTAACAATTTCAAACGTGATATTTTGAAGTACGTTGATGATGCTGATGCGCAAATGCTTGTTCAAAAGCTACTATACAAAAAAATCGTGTCCCAGATTTCTCATTCGAGTATGCTTGTACTGCAAATGGGGTTTTGTCATCTGTATTCTGGGCGGACGATGTAGCCAAACGAAACTATATTGCATTTGGGGGCATTATGTCTTTGATGCCACATTTAGGACTAACAAGTAAGTGTTTACTTGTTTCATCAATTATGTTATTTCACATATCTTCTTTTTGGTAGTAACTTTCCATCTAATTCTGATTTTCATAGGTATAACATGGTTTTTGTACCTTTCACGGGTATTGACAACCATCCCAAATGTGTCACATTTGGGGCAGGTTTACTTTCAACCGAATCACAACAATCGTATTCGTGGCTCCTAAACTCTTTTTTTGACGGCTTTTGGAAAAGCCCCAAATGTTGTTGTCACCAATCAAGATCTGTCCATGAGATTAGCATTTAAAGATGTCTTTCCTAACATTAGGCCCCGCCTATGCATGTGGCATATTATGGACAAATTCTCAAGTCAAGTACTGTAACGACCTAAACTTTAATCCACGATAATTAAAAAGCTTAACGTTAATTTTAATCTAAATGATCATTGCTCTATGAGATTTAAAATATAAATTTAATGTAAATAATAAAAGTCTTAATTAATTCAAATGGGTTAAATTATAAGTTTGTTACATTGATTTAAAAGAAATAAAAGAAAGTTCAATTAAGGGGGTTAATTGGTCAAATAGCAAAATTAGACAAATAAATATATGTATCTGCCTCCATTTTTATTTTCACAGCACAAGACAAACTCATTTTCCTACCAACTCTTCCGGTTCCAAACCTACAGTTCATCACAAATCGTTATAAGGATTTCAAACAAAGTTGAAATTAAACCAAGGAATCATACAAATAACAAGCATCAAGATCATTACAAATATTCAAGGTAATTTTTATGTTTAAATTTGTTCTTTGGTTCATTTGAAGGCTACGGTTCTTGGGTTTTGGATGAACATAAAATTGAGCTTTAAATTCATGAAATTAAGCAATCTTCAAGTGTTTAAAATTAGAAATAATCACATGCATGTCTATATTGTGTGCTTAATTGAAACCATTTGCATTTCTAAGCATTGATTCCAAGATTGAAGGACTACCGAAACTATTTCAGCAACCATTTATTTCCTTTCTAGTGTTTTTCGGTTGATACATAAGTATATGTGTGTGTGATTAGTCTTAAATTTGATGAATGCAACTCTTTTAATCCTTTTGTTTACTGCTGTCAATGCTGAAAAAGAAAGAAAAACAAAACTATAAAGTGTTGTGTCTGTGTTCTGTCAAGTACCGAAACCCACAGAAGGAGTACTGAAACATACAGAAACCTAACACCCTGAAGCCACAGTACCGAAACCTTAATGAAAATACCGAAACCTTGCTTGGTTTCGGTAATATTGAAACTGAAAACTACCGAGACCCTTGGCTACCAAGAAGTGCAGAAGCTTACCGAAACTAGCTAATGAATACCGAAACCTTAGCACTTACTGAAACTATTTGACAAATACCGAAACCTTTGAAGGTTTCGGTAATTATCTTCTATACCGAAACAGAAACATCATTTTTCCCTTTTTGTGTGATCTGTGGGTTGTGAAAACAGAAAGAGATCAATACCAGTACCTAATAAATATATGTAAAAGTAGTGTGTGCTGTGTTCTCGATAGAAACAGATCCAGCAACCAACCATTTTCCTATTTTGTGTGTGTTCTAGGAAAGTGAAAGAAACAGTAGTATATATATATATATATATATATATATATATATATATATATATATATATATATATATATAACGGTAGATGTATGTATGTGTATAAAAGTATGCTGTCCAAAAAGACTGCTTTCAATTCCTTTTTCTTAACATATAAAGAGTATGTGTGTGTGCAGAATTATGCAATGTGTGTTCAGCATGTATATAAATATGTATTGTCTTAGGTGTGCAGTGTGTGTAAAGCAGGACTGCATTAATATATGTGTGTGTGCGATGCATAGTGTGTGCAGAGGGTGTGACATAAAACAACAACAACAACCATAGCCCTTTCTTTATCATAAATTAAGGATGTGTGTGCAGTATGTGAACGAAAGCAACATGTATAAATCTGTCCAAATAGAAACAGGACAGCAGCTTTTTCTGCCATATAAAACAAGTAAAGGGAAGTCTCCTAAATGTGTTTGTATGTATAATTCAGAAACATTAGGGGGCAGCATCAAGTTATATACATATATATACTCCAAAGATGCATTTGTGTGTGCTGAAGTGTATCCAGCAGAATTCCTTAATGTGCAGCAATTATACTCACATAAATTCATAAAATAGCAAAACATATGTTTATATTTAATAAAGTCACACATGTCCATGAAAAAGGACATAAAACCTTATGAGTTATCTAAATCATGTCAAATACAAGTTCTGAGTTGAATAATGATTTAACAGAGTTTAATATCACATGATAAACGATTGACTAAAATGATTTAAGAAATAGTTGACCATATTCATCTCAATATAATCAGATATGAGACTTTGAGATTAAAGGACAGCGAATGAATACTGAATATACTATTCAGATGATATAAAGTCTAATAAATATCAGATATGATATGATTAACAGATTGAGCAACAAGCAAAGCTAAAAGACATTAAAGAGCATCAGTGAAGGCTATAGCAAAGTGGCAAGCGTCTGTAAGTCTGATATAATTCAGATGGTGGTTCTAATCCACTACAGATTGTGAGCAACAGAGCCAGAGCCAGAAAGTGCAATTAACCAGTAACAGTGAGTTGTAGATTTTACTTTAACTGCAAATTATGTGAATTGAGACTTTTGTTGCTTTATAATGATTTTATTGGCAATCTGATCTTGAGCTTATAGAGATATTATCATAGTATATTTACTATGATTTGTTGAGCTGAGCATTTCTTCTTCTAGCTTCTATTCTTTGACGAGTCATTTGATTGTTAAGCTTAACACCACCACTATTGCTCAGTGTTGGGTTAATGTTAGGCTTATGATGTGCTGATTTACGTGATGAAAGCACAGAGGGTAGTTAGAGCTGAGCATTCTGATGATACCCATACAGCAATTACTGGTAGCTAGCCCAGTACGTGGCTGATCCCCACTAATGATGCGTGTGTATGGTGTTATCATTATCCGAGCATTCCTTATCAATTTGTCTAAAAGTCTCAAGAGCAACAACAGTTTTATAACTGGGAGTTGAATAAAGACGCGCATCAAAAGAGCATTTAATTGGCCAATGTCCCTTCGAGATTTGAGCTGTGCATGAGCCTAGTGCAATGCATGAGCAATAGAGTAGAGCCGTGCATGAGCCGAGTGCAGTGCATGAGCTTTCCGCGTTCATAATTGCATGTTAAATGTGAAATTCTACATTCTCACTAAGAAAATAAGCTTACCCCGTTGTTGCATTATTTTTCAGGTAAAGGCAAAGGATTCGATGGACCTAGTTCATAGGTCAGGACTATGAAAGAGCTTGAAGTGCTTTAGAACTTGTTTCAACACCTTGGTACTTGATTGATGATAGAGCTTTGGGGTTCGGGGCTAGTTTATATTTTGTGCTTTGATGTAATAGTCTAGAAGTCTGTACCCTATTACTTAAATTTGTCTCTGATTGTAATTAACTTTAATTCCGCACTGTTAATTATTATCTTAGTTTCCTGATTGATATTGCATTGCTACTGGGGCCTAGACTTAAGACCTTTTAGAAATCTTGGGTCTTACAGGTACAAACTTATAACTCACGTAATTTATCTCATTGATCAAAGTTTCCTTAATTGCATCTTAAAAATTACATTATGCTTTGTTAAGTGGGTTACAAAATTTGTAAGGAAACAAACTTTCGTAAGCGCCTTCATAATTTGGTATGTGATGAAAGTATAGATCCAGTATCATTCCAACGAAAGTGGAAGTCCTTGATTAAGGAATTTAACTTGGGAACTAATCGATGGTTATCTAAATTATATAAGATTAGAAGATCTTGGATTCCAGCTTTTTTCATAGCCACATATATGTCAGGTTTGATGTAGACCACATCCCGGTCATAAAGTGAAAATCGTTTCTTCCAGCAGCTAATGAATAATAACCTAACCTTACTAGAATTCTATAGTAATTTTGAGACTGCTATGGAGTTCTAGAGATCCAAACAACGTCTAAATGACCTTAATTCGTTGAACAAACATATTGATTTGCCAACAAAAGTTTCATTTGAGAAACAAGCTTCTAATATCTACACTCTTACAATGTTTTCACGAGTTCAAAATTGAGATTGAAGCTTCGGTCAACAACTGTGTTAGTGTTACTTCGTCATTGGTGGATGATATTACAGCTTACGTTGTTAGAGATATCACCCAAAGTTCATCAATCTCTTACAACAATAAGGTTACCGTTTGCTTCCCTAATGTTTATTAATTATATCTTATTTACTTCCTATTGTATCTTTTATGTTTTCCTAATGTCCTTTTAATTCTCTTTTTGTTTTCAATATAGGTATCCATCAAGCAAGATACTGGAAGTATCAAGTGTTCATGCAAGCTATTTCAGAGGAAAGGGTATTTATGCTCCCATTGTATTTATGTTCTTCGCATGAATTGCTTTAAAGACATCCCCAAGAAATACATCTTTAAAAGATGGTCGAAGGGAATTGTATCGACTTTGAAGAACCCCAGCCAAGAAACGAACACTCATAATGCTTCAAACTCATTTCAAGATGTTGTTCGGGACATATCAATGACATTTGATGACTACCTTAATCTATTTGTCGATAGTGATGATGTTCTTAAATCATTCTGGGAAGAACATGATGCATTCTTAAGGCATTTTCATGATTGTTTTAAAGATAGATTGGTGCCATATCTAGTCAACAGGCGATTGAGTAGTTATTTGTAACACACAAGCCTGATGCGGTAACAGTTCATGTCCCTTAAGGCATTAGAAATAAGGGATACGGGTCTCGAAAACGATTGATTGGGAAATATGAAGAGGCCAAAATCAACTCATCTAAACGTGAACGTCTTTGTCGATGTTGTAATAAACATGCGTTACATGATTCAAGGAATTACCCTGAAAAAAAAAGGAATAATACTGGCGCACACATTAGTTTTTATTTCTTTCTGTTTTTGTCTTTCAAACATTCTTGTATTTTAGTACGCTCAATAATTTTACATGTTACCATTACAATGTTTAATATTTTCCCCTATCTATTGCTAAATTGAATGTGCTAAGTGATTTCGTTTGTAGACATTTATTGCAACCACAGTTTAGGATCACAGGACACTTGGAAATGGTAGATTATAAACACAAATTTCATTTCATTTAACTGACTTCTTTATCTTACACCCAATGTAAAAAATCTATATGCAGTTCCTTAATGTGACAAACAAATCAAATGGTCACTTTCTCAATACACATCCAATACTCTATGGGTTGTTTTAAATATGGACCCATTCAACAAATCACCATTATGGTTCTATAGCTTTGACATTTATATTATTACTTATGCTCACATTTATATTCAAACATCCTACAAATTTATTTTCTCCAACTTTATTCACGTTTTGATAATGTCGTTTGCATTATCTTATACTACACAATAACAGATTTATTCTTTCAATACAAAATCTGACTATCTTAAATTTTTACAGTTCTTATCTACAATACAATTGGTATCTAAAATTGCTAATTATTTGATTTAGTTACCCAAAATGTTAATGACTTGAAGTCACACATTTCATTTATTGGATCATTGTAATTATAATATCAAAAATCAATCACACGGTGTCCAGATGCATCCACCACATCATTTACATACCAAATGTAGATTCTAGTAAAACCAATAACTTTAACTCTTTTCATAAGAACTAATGCAATCACAGCTATGTTATCCTTTTACAAAAATCTTCGCATGAATAAACAACATAAACATATTAATATTTCATTGTCTTTTCATTCATTCATATGTTTTTACATATGACGTATTATCCTTAATCAGACATGCCATGTTATATGCATTGTCAATCATCTTACCATACTATCATAAACCAAAATACAAGTATGTACTTCATCAACAGACAACCAAACACGGATATGCATATCATATATTAATACAAACTCAACATTAAAAAAATAAACACAACCGAGCAACACGAAATATTCATAACCTTTAACACTTATCCTCATTCCATCCAGATTCATCTTAAGCAGCCATGATTTCCAAAAATACCAACCTGCTTTTGTGTGCCCTTGCTGCTAGCTCATTAGCTTCCCTCTTAATCTTATGAAGAAACTCCCAATCTTCTTTAAAAGATGCGTCCAGAAGTTCTGCCATCTTCTCAGTTCCATCTACACGTTTGTTCTCATTATCTTCTAATGCTTTCTTCGTCACTTTCCTATTCTGAACAAATGTCGAACATGCATCTCCGAGTCTTGTTGCCTGTTTTTCATCCTCTGTTGCACGTATCTCCAGAAATTTTATAAATATATTCTTTTGCTTGTAGTCTTTGTTGTTCATCTCCCCGATTCTTGCTATTTGATCCATACACTTTGACTTTGCAGCAAACAGATGACCCCAAATCTGCCTTAAGAGAAAATATAAACTGAAATTTCATAAAAGTCTTCATTCAATGGGGTATTTATAGGAAATTAATACGACAATTTCCAATGGTATACCAAGTACTCACATACCAGATTACTAAAAAATGTCCATTAAAATCGAATATGAGTTCAACCAACCAAATAATCATTCTCTTAAAATTCTTTATATATAAAACATAAGCATTTATATTTTGTTGACCAACGGACTACTCTAAATTGTAGTCATAATCATACATATCTTCTAAAACTATTATATCCTTATTGAAAATCCAACTTTATAATGAATACGCTTCTTAAATACACGTCCATTGATATCCAAATCACATTTAACTTAACACACACCAATTTATCTTTTTATATTAAATTCATTAAAATGACTGTATCAATACCTCAACTTAATATTTAATAATATTACAATATAACCACTAACCTATAATATTCTTCAATTAAATAACTATCCTACGCAAACATTCATTGCACAATACAATTCAACTTTCATATTTTAATAGACATGATATCATTGTATGACGCATTACACCAAGAAATGGTTACAAACAAACAACCCATTTGAATTTACTTAATGTATGAACTTTATGCATATTAATGAACCCAATGAATCCATTAAGGGATTATTTCTTTAACATTTTTACTTTTAATCCCTTGGATGCAACACCTCCAACATATTGTTCAATTAGTTATTCATGGGTAGTCAAATATCCTACTTTGAATGCTAGACATGTCAATAGTAGATGCAAAAATAAATGGCAATTGAGGCAACTAATTCAACTACTTGTATAATTAATATTCAATTATGCAGTGGCTACAGCTGTTTTGTACGTAATCTATGTACAGATTCAGCTTATGCTCTACTGTCCTTTTCATCAACTTGCAATCTTACTTTAAACCCCCTGCAATTAACACTTGCCTCATTTGCATTTATATTTCTATCTTTTCCAGCAATGGTATAAACTATTATGGTTTCATCACATTTAGATCTTGTTTCCATATATTGTTATTTACTCATGTCCCTGATCATGTAATACGATTTAAATAACTCATAGACTAAACCGTTATTTCATGCCCAAAAAATAATAAATACTAAAAGATCAAATTCAAACCATACTAAACAACTTAATTATATAATACGATGAATGGAATTAATGGACTTATATAACTAATTCCTCTATCTTAATTTAGAATCATCCATTCAGCATCCTTATTTATTGCCCCATCCTTCAGCTTTTCTTTTGTTGCCTGATCCAGACGTAATATGTCATTGTTTCTTCACTCACCATGCTCTTCATTAGATTATTATCATGCATAAGAATCTTGCATACACACTTGCGTCGTAGATCTACTAGTTGTTGCTTTTGCTCTTTCCATTCTACCCTTGAACCAGAATCCCAGTGTTGAACATTTTCACCTTTAGTTAAATATATATCCATTCCCCAATATAGATGCATATTAAAAAAATGTCTATGTTATCAGTTTAAATCTTTTATATAGATGTGGTAGCTTACCAGTTCATCATCTTTCAATGATGTTGGCTTCTCATAAAATTCAAGGTCTCATTCCAACCTATCTTTGAACTCCGAATATAGCTTCTCCGCACTTATAGCTTCTCCCATCATCTGTTCAGTCCATACATTTTGATTCACACTTTAGCTTATAATTTTTTCAATATTATATTCTAAAATCATTGGTTGCACACTTACAAATACATATTGTGTTAAATACAGTCTACCTATTGACGATTTGCTTATGAATTTTTCTTACGATGTTAGCAATGTTATCCAAGTGTTCACCACCTGTGGTTCAACCTTAATCCCTGGTGTTAGTGACTCAAAAAACCTCCTGCTGCATTGGTCTCCTTTATCTGTTCGGTACACGATGTCACTATATTCAAACTCAGGTTAGTTTGCTTTGTGATACATATATACTTCTACACCTTTGAATTCTTATATAAGACACAAGTATATCGTACCTTTTTGATCCTGTCTTAGCAAATATGTATTCTGATAATGTTCGTTCATTCGTCGTCAACTTCTCTGTCACTGAAACGATACGCTTAACATATGGTAATCTCAATATATCTGGAAACTTTGTCACACGCGTCGGCCTTGGTGGCTTCCCACTAGACATTGAAACCTTCCCTTTGCTTACATTCATTCCTATTCTTTTGTTTGTTTGCATTTCTTTACTGATCGTGTTCAACATGCTTTGTTGTTTATCCTTTTGTTGAATTTCTTCCTCATCATCTTGTGATAAATGGAGGTCAAATGATGGCATGTCATCCGATGTGTCGAAATTAATTGACTGTATGGGTTATGGAGACTGAAATTCAGCTTCTGCTTTGTCTACTGACTTCCCCTTCTCAACCCTTTCAAGTTCTTCTATGATTTCATCATCTGTTAACCATTCACTAGATGTTGCTTCAATAGTTTTATTTTTGGGTGGTTTATGCACATGTATTAGGGATGTAAACGGTTCCGGAACCGGAACGAATCGACCCGAAACCGATTTAACCAAAACCAAATATTCAAGATTGTAAGAATCGATAAGCAAACCAATAATTGTAATGCGTTTCCGGTTCCGGTTCGGTTATGGTACGAGTATTTCGGGTACGGAACCGATTAGAACCGAAAATTTAAAAACATATATAATACTATCTATTATAACTAGATATAAACTTAAAAAAATGAATATAGAATAAGAGAAGTGATGATCATGATGTTTTCATATAAATTATATAGTTTCACCATTCTAAAATATTGTTCCAACAAACAATCTTTTTCGGTTTTCACATTGTGGGCTTTTATATCTTTTCTTGATTTTCATGTAATGAGCTTTTCAATTTGTCGGTTCTATGCCCGATAAAACCGATACTAGCAGAACCGATAACCGAATGACAGATAACCGAAAATTGTAGATTATAAGAATCGATAACCGAACCGAATATTATAAATCGGTTCCAATCGGTTCTAGTTCCGGTTCGGTTCCAATTTCAGTTCGGTTTTTCGGTCATTCCACACATCCTTAACATGTATACCCTTGCTTCTTTGATATGCATTAAATAACTTCTCCTTCACCCTTAACTTCATTGAAGCTATCTCTTCATCGTCAGCGAATTGTTCTAACGCTTCCTTTATTTCGTTTTCTAAATCCGAGAAGATTTCTCATAATAGTTGCTCATCTGCAATTTGATCATTATCACACAAAACAATTACTCAATTAAATTATTAAACACAACCTTGTACTCAAATTTTTAATAGCTTTTGAACCCATGTGGTTTACCTCTTTTTAGGAAACCAGCACAAAATGGCTATACTCTTCTTCACTATCGCTATCTTCTTCGTCAATATTCCATATATGTGAATTTGGTCTAACGCTAGATTCACCAATCTCCATTCTCCCTAATAATATCAATTAGTTTCATACAATTAAGATAGAACTCATAAATTTTGTATGTTAATATATTGTTGTTGGATCAACGAATATTACCTTGTTGAATAAAATTAAATCCAGACCCTTTTCCTTAATCAATCGCTTTGCGCTTGCTTACAAATGGGTGGTTCATTCTTTGCATCCTTGGTGGCAACAGATCGACATCTAATTCATCTCCAGCATTCTCTTTAAAGTCATTTCTTTTTGTGACTCTTGATGAGTCTATAACTTATATGGTTTCAGAGTCATTTTATGATCATTTTAAGCACTGATACTTCGTAAAATCCATATTATTACTCCAAGTTTATGTTTCAGGGCCAAGATATTAAAAAGAAGAAATTCGAGAGAATTCAGAGCAAACCGAGCCGAAAAGGGCGCAGGCCTGCGCCACCCTGCGCTCCACAAAGAGTCCCAACTGTCCAGATACGTTCCAGCACATGCCAGCTAAACCCTAGCCGCATCCGGGTGCAAGGGGGCGCAGGCCTGCGCTAGAGCGGTGCAAAAACGCGTTTTACAGCCTGTGGAACCCCAATCTCGACCTCTCTATAAATACAAGTCGAGGGCAACCTTGGGAAGAGTCCCGACGTGTGTGAAAGTGTGCCGAAGCCCTGCCGGAGTGGATCTAAGATACGAGAATGAAGACGGTGATTCGCAAGCTACGCTATGACTCAGATATACGATTGTGAAGAGCATACGATGAGCATCTAATCCCATAAGCCGTATGCAGAGGATCTACGGCTAAGTTTACTCTACTTTAATTTCTCGTGCTTTGATGTATTTGTATTAAATGAGATCTATTATTTTTATGCAAATGATAAGCATTCGACTATGATTATGATTGTATGTTTTGATTGGTAAAAGCAAGATAGTTTATCGTGGTACTATTATTTGTGCCAAGTCCATTACCTTAGGGATTAAGACAAGTATTAATATTGCATACGCTATGCCGAGAGTTATTGGTTAAGACATGTTTGACTAATTTAGTCGCGCAATTGATTATGTCTATGTGATCGTTGCATGAAATTATAGTGAGTAATACTTATGTCGTGGTGATCCCGTGAATGGTTATTCGTCTCTTTATTATTTATCTTCTACATTAGTTACATTGCCATTAATTTTAGTTACAAAGCGATAGCAAATCATTACTCTAAACAAATCATTCAAATCCACAAATTCACAATTTAAATGCTTTCAATAAACTTATAAGGCTAATAACCTAATCCTAATTACGATCACACTCCCTGTGGATTCGACCCTTACTTCTCTAGCTAAATAGTGGTTTTAAGGACTAAGTCTGCGGGTCACAACGACGGCCCGTCAGAGTCTTGGCGTCGTTGTCGGGGAGTGTAACGGTAATTAAGGTTTAAAGTTAGTCTGTTGCCTTAGTTTTAAGTTATTAAGTTTAAGTTCCTTTCTTTGGTTATTTTTAGTCTTTATTTTATTATTATTATTAAAAAATCAAATAAAAAAATCAAAAACGGTATTTGTAGTCCTCTACTTTACCACCAAAAATATTAGTTTAATTAAGTTTTTAATCTTTAGTAGTATTTTATTCAGTGTATGCACACGCGTCGATCGGCTAAAGGATTTGCGCAACAATTCGAACCTGAGATCGAAAAAGTAGCGAGGTTGAACCGAAAGACTTTCAAGATTTAAAATCAACAATTAACCACGGAGAATTTAAACGCACAAGAGGAAGAAATTCCTAATTTAGAAATTCCTAATTTAGAAAGTCCTCCGATTTCGCTCCGAAATCGTGATCAAGAAGTATCCGAACGCATAGCTGCTAGAATGGGTGATCAACCAAGGCGTACGGTTGAGTCGCATTACCGTCCAGGTGATGTGCCTGACCCGTCTCCAATTCGTTATCCCGAAAACGAGAACGAACCCGAAGTTCGTGCTTAATTATTCCAAATTCTTCCGATCTTTCGAGGGATGCCAAGCGAGGAACCCTACGAACATCTAGCTGAGTTCACAGCTATTTGTAAAGCTAACCATGTTTGAGGTATAACCACCGACAGTTTAAAACTTTGATATTTTTCCTTTCTCGTTAAAAGAGAAAGCAAAGAATTGGTTCGTATCCTTACCAACCAATAGCATTACAACATGGGATCAAATGAAACGAGAATTCCTTAATGAATATTACCCCATTAGTAAAACAACCGAGAAAAGAAAGGAAATTATCAGATTTAAACAAAAACCGGGCGAACAATTCTACGAACGTTCGATCGTATAAACGAATTATTGAGAGCTTGTTCACACCACGTGGTACCCAAATGGATGCTTATCAAAACATTCTTTGATGGTGTGAGTCAAGAGAAAGTCATAATATGATTATAGCTGCCACAGGAGGCACATTTTTAGGTAAAGAAGACGATGAAGCTTGGGAGTTGCTTAGTCAACTCGGTAAAGGTCTTAAAGTCCAAGCTGGTTATGAAAATAGTATAATTGTTCAAGTTATGGGCATAGATAATGCTTGGAAACGTGAGGTCAAAAGTGAGATTTCAGAATTAGGAAAGAAAATGGTACAATTGATGAAGGGTCTTTCAAACCCTAGTGCATCAATTAATTGTGTTACATGTGGAGATCCATCGCATCATTCCGACGCATGTCCTCAAGTGCAATTCACTGAGGAATTTGCTAATGAAGTTTACGGATTTAGAGCTCATCGAGAGAGGGATAATCCATTTTCGGAAACATACAATCCGGGGTGGAGAAACCATCCTAATTTTCGATGGAAAAATGATCAGCCTACCGATCATCAATCCAAACCAAGATATGAGCCACCAAAGAGAGAATATCAATATGGTACAACTTCAGCAGCTAAGGATGAGTAATATTATAAGTCAAATTATCGTGATCAACCACAATTTTAAGTGGAAACAAATATGACTTATGCGCAATTTGCAGAGTTTGCTGAATTTATGAAACAGCAATCAGCTATCAGTACTAAGACCATGGAGATGTTAACTCGCCAGATGGGTCAGATAGCTGAGTCGCTCACTAGGCGTGAAGAGGGGAAGCTTTCAAGCAATACTGTTCCCAATCCTTCACACGCTCATCATCATAATAAGATAAGAAACATGATATTAACGAAGTTAATAAAGTAGCTAAGATAACCACATTAAGGAGTGGAAGAGAGGTAGACAATAAAATTGAGATGCCTAAAGAGAAAGAGGCAGAAGAAGATACCGACACTGAAGTCGTGTATGAAGAGAAAGAGGATCCAAAGAAGAATGAGGTTCCTAATAAAGTTTCTTTTAAAGAGCCAATTAAAGCAGATATTCCAACGCCCAAAGTTGGGGAGGCGGATAAGAGTCAGGACACTTTAATTCCTCCTCCTTATCCTGCTGCTTTAAAAAATCCAAAATCTTCTCCATACGGCAAAAGAGGCCCACAACCAAAGGATCTTTAGGACTTATTCAATCAAGTTAAGATCAATATTCCTCTGATCAAGGCCATTCAACAGGTTCCCTCTTATGCCAAGTTTCTGAAAGATCTCTGTACTCAGAAAAGAAAGTATAAGGTCTCGCTCCAAAAGCATATCAATCTAACTGAACAAATAAGTGTAGTAGTTTCTAGTTCTCTACCTCCTAAGCTGAAAGATCCTGGATCACCATTGATTCCAGTGACAATAGGCAATGTGCAGATTAAGAAGGCACTGCTTGATCTTGGAGCTATTGTTAATATTTTACCTGGAAACTTGTTTGATAAACATGATCTAGGTCAGTTACAGACAACTAATATTATCTTACAGCTGGCAGATCGGTCAACCAAGTGTCCAAGAGGTATTTTATCAGACGTCATAGTAAAAGTGGAAGATTTTTACTATCCAATTGACTTCCTAGTATTGGACACAGAAAGTTCAGTAGGAGATAATCAACCGGCTATTATCCTAGGTAGAACTTTCTTAGCCACAATTAATGCACAAATTAATTGTAGGACAGGAGCAGTGGATATTGCCTGTGGTAATAGGAAATTAAGACTAAATGAGTTTAATGCTTCAAGTGTCTCTGCTATTGATTCAGAATGTTATCTTATAAACATGGTGGATGGACTAGCGTAGCAGCATAGTTCGTTAATCAACACCAAAGATACTACTGAGTTATTCTTTGCTGAAAATGAGCTAGCCAAGTTAAATCCTACTGAGTGTGATAAGCTAGAAATAGTCATGGAATCCACATTAGAGTCGAAACAACCACCGTGGACCAATAGGGCTGAAAAATTACCTACTCATTTACCTCAATCAGCCAAACCTTCAATAGAGCAACCACCTGTTTTAGAATTGAAGGAGCTGCCATCTCACCTTAAATACGATTTTCTAGGTCAGAATGTCACTTTGTCTGTCATAATTTCATCAGATCTGACTGAAGAGCAAGAAAAACCTCTACTGCAAGTATTAGTCAAATATAAAGAAGCAGTAGGGTGGACGATAGCTGTTTTAAAAGGAATCAGTCCCACTTTGTGTATGCATTGAATCATTACTGATCCAGAAGCTAAACCAGCTAGGGATGCACAAAGGAGGTTGAATCCTAATTTGAGAGAGGTAGTTCAGAAGGAAGTGTTAAAATGGTTGGACGCTGGAATTATATATCCTAAATCTGGTAGTAAGTGGGTAAGTCCAACCCAAACTGTACTCAAGAAATCAGGAACTACAGTAATTAATATTGAGGAAGGAGAGAAGATCACTACTCGCCCTGTAACTAGGTGGAGAATTTGTATCGATTACAGAAAACTGAATGCTGCTACTTCAAAAGATCATTTTCCGCTACCATTTATAGATCAAATAGTGGAAAAATTAGTAGGACGGAAGTTTTACTGTTTCCTTGATGGATATACAGGTTATAATCAAATCCCAATCCATCCTGAGGATTAAGAGAAAACTACATTTACTTGTCCCTATGGCACCTTTGCCTACCGAAGGATGCCTTTTGGACTATGTAATGCACCTGCCACATTCCAGCACTGTATGATGGCTATCTTTTCAGATATGGTGGGTGGTTCTCTTGAAATATTTATGGATTTCTCCATATTTGATAAAACATTTGAAGATTGTCTGGGACATTTAGAAAAAGTCCTTAAGAGATGCACTGAAACCAACTTAGTGTTAAGTTGGGAGAAAAGCCATTTTATGGTAAAAGAAGGGGTAGTCCTAGGTCACATTGTGTCCGAGAGAGGAATGGAGGTAGATAAAGTGAAAGTTCAATTAATTTCCTCACTTCCACCGCCTACCAACGTTAAAGGAATAAGATCATTCTTAGGCCACGCTGGTTTTTATCGGCGATTCATTAAAGATTTTAGTGAGACCTCAAGGCCGTTATGCAATCTTTTTCAAAAGATATCGAGTTTAATTTTGTTGATGCTTGTATGGAAGCATTTGAGAAGCTTAAATCAAAATTAACTGAAGCGCCAATTCTGCAATCTCCGGATTGGTCTCAACAGTTTGAGATCATGTGCGATGCAAGTGACTATGCAGTTGGTGCTGTTTTAGGACAAAGATTTGAGAATAAGTCAGTGTTCATTTACTACGCAAGTAAACCTTTAATGAGGCACAAATCAATTACACAACTACGGAGAAAGAATTACTAGTCGTAGTGTTTGCCCTAGATAAATTCAGATCCTATATTTGGGGGGCAAAAGTAATTGTGTACTCAGACCACAGTGCTTTAAAACACTTGTTGGCAAAGAAGGATGCCAAACCTAGATTGATCCGGTGGATCCTTCTATTACAAGAATTTGACTTAGAAATTTTAGATAAAAAAGGCATAAAAAATGTTGTTGTCGATCATTTATCAAGGATTCACTTAATCCCAACAAACTCAACTGATCAAATCAGGGACTCTTCCCTGATGAACAATTAATATATGTATCTAAAATTCCGTGGTTTGCGAGTCTATTTAACTATTTCGTAACAGGAAGATTGCCAGAGCACTGGAAATCACTACAAAGAAAATATTTCTATGCTCAAGCAAGGCAATACATTTGTGATGAGCCTGATATATTTAAAATAGAAGCAGATCAAATTATAAGACGATGTGTCCCTAACTCGGAACACGAGGATATTCTTAAACAGTGCCATGCATATGCATCTGGTGACCATTTCAGCGCAAAGAAAACTGGCCACCGGATATTGCAGTGTGGGTTTTTCTGTCCCACGATATTTAAGGATGCTTATGAGTTTGTTAAAGGGTGCACAAGATGCCAACAAACTGGTGGCATTGCAAAAAGAGATGAAATGCCTATGACCCCGATATTAATTGTCAAAATATTTGATGTATAGGGCATTGATTTCATGGGACCCTTCCCTAAATCATTTGGATATGAATACATCCTAGTTGTAGAAGATTATGTTTCCAAATGGGTGGAAGCAGAAGCTACACACACTAATGACAACCGGGTTGTGTGCAAATTTGTTAAAAGAAATATTTTAGCACGACACGGTATTCCAAGGGCTATCATCAGTGACGGAAGGTCACATTTTAATAATCAGCATTTTGCTAAACTCCTTAAACAGTATGGAGTTAACCATAGAATAGCAACACCTTATCATCCGCAAACAAGCGGACAAGTTGAGACCTCTAATACAGAGATCAAGAGAATTCTCGAGAAAACTGTCAGACCTGATCGTAAATATTGGTCACAAAAATTAGAGGATGCTCTATGGGCATACAGAACCGCATTTAAAACACCAATCGGTATGTCCCCATAGAGACTTGTTTATGGTAAGCTTTGCCATCTCCTAGTGGAATTAGAACACCGAGCTCTATGGGCTATCAAAAACACTAATTTTAACTTACATGATGCCGGTGTTGATAGGAAATTCCAATTGAATGAACTGGAAGAAATTCGTAGAGAATCCTACGAAAGCGCAAGAATTTATAAAGAGAAAACTAAAGTTTTCCACGACAGAATGCTTAAAAATAAAATATTTACCAAAGGAAATAAAGTTTGCTTATTTAACGCAAGACTTAGATTATTTGCCGGTAAATTAAAAAGTAAATGGACAGGTCCATACATTGTAACGAATACCTACCCACACGGTGCGGTAGAATTACAGGACCTGAAAGGTGGTGAGCCATTCAATGTCAATGGACATAGACTTAAATTATATGTTCAATGGGCCACCAACGATATGCTAGTATCTGAACTCATCAGACTACAAGATCCTAAGGTTAATTAATTAATTTAGGAACAGTACGTCTGGCTGAAGAGGTAAAACTTAGCGCTTTCTGGGAGGCAACCCAGAGTATTTTGATTATTTGAATTTAATTGTTTTTAAGTGTGTTTATTTGTTTATTTGTGTTACTTGTGTGTACCCAATTAAGTTGGGGAGGATTCATCCTCCTGAACTTAGTTGTGTTTAGAAATTAGGTTTTAAATTAAATTAGATAATAAACCCCACATCAAAAACATAAAAAATTTAAGCATGTATCAGAATTATTTTAACCCGATAATACGAGCATAAGTTGGGGAGAATACCCGTAAAAATTATAAAAAAATTAAAGAATTAGGATTTCAAGACCAATGCACGGCCCAGATCACGAATCCAGAGGCCCGGGTGTAGGGGGCGCAGGCCTGCGCTTGCCCTGCGGCCCGACGCACTTAAAATTTTATAAAAAAACAGTACTGATTGTCCCCATAACCCCAAAACCCTAATTCCAGTTCCAAAAATGGCGGATTTCGATTTCTAAGCCTAAAAATGTGAAAAATAGTTTCTACCAATTCAATCAACTAGATGCAATTAATATGAACACAGAATTTAATCAACACTAACCAAATGATTCAATTGAAAATCTTGTTGAATACACAATGATGAACTGGAATATTCTTCGTGCAGAGCTGCTGTTCTCAGAAATGAAAGCGTACAAAAATATTCTTCTGACCGATTCTTCTTTTGAAAGTCAACATGACTATTTATACAAATTTACAAACTATAAGGAAATTACACAATCAGTCCCTAGACTTTGATATTTCATCAATTAAAAACATATTCTAACAATCTCCCCCTTTGATGAAAGTAGCAAAGTCTTCAAGTTGACAAGCCCAGCTTCTGTTCAAATCTTCTAATACTTTTCCAATCTGACAGCCTTCATTCAATTTTAGAAATAAACTCGACCATGAGTTTTCGATCGTTAACTGATAAAGCTCCTTTCTTTGTCTTCCTCTTTTGATCTGCAGCCAGCTTGCCTTTCAGACCATTCAACACCTTAATCAACGTTCCATCACAAAACTTGTTCAGCTCAACACTTCTCATAGCTCTCAACCTTTTATTTCTATCTTTGTACATGACAGCTGGATGCTTCACCATTATAACTTGAAACTCTTTAAGCTCACCAGCAAATTTAATATCTCTGTGAGGTGCAGTCATGTTTATCTTCCTCATGCCTCTCTCAACTCCAATCTGTAGATCTTGCACTGACATTAATACCAGTTTGGTATGCATAAAATGAAACAATGTCTTCAGCGCAAATCTACAATGTTCATTCCTTTTATCCCTGCACAGTTCGTCAAAAAGATCTTCAATATCGACCAAGTGCATGTTGAACATGTCAGCTTCTGTGAATACATATGTGTTTCCATCAGACCTGGTTACAGTAAACTTCGGATAAAAAATCTTAACAAATCTTTCCTTTTCAATCATCACCAGATCCACTATCCTGAAGTCGCTCTTCACCTTCTCAACCTCTTGTGTCTTATTTCTTAAGAAACTGGCATAGTTGACCAGATTGGGCATATTCGGCTCTAAGACTCGGAATAACTTGAGAAATGAGCATGGAGCTTGCTTTTTACAAAAAATCTTTTTCTCTAGAATGTCTTCAATGTACGGCATCTTGTTTCTTTTCCTTATAAACTCAGCAGACCTATTTTCTGGCAGTTCAAGCATTTTCACTTTTTTCTTACTTATTTCATCCTTATTCAACAGAGTCAACATATCTTGAATCTCCCTCTGTACACTTGTTATGCTTGAAATCTCAATCGGTGTTGCTTCTTTGATTCATCAGCAAGTACAAATTCATTAAAGAATCTATCCATCACTTCCACTTCATTCAAAACAACTGTATCTTGAGCCATACTGCTCTCAACAGGAAAGTCTTCAAACTCTTCTTTAACTTGTACAACTACCTCAGGCTTTTCAACCGTTGGAGTTGATTCAACATCTTTTATTATTTCTTCAACTAACACCTCTTCTTCCTCAATTCTTTCCGCTCTAAAATCAACATCAATTAAAGCGATTGCGTCGCCATCTTCAGACATTTCAGTGTACTCCTCTCTTTCTTCTCCTGTTGCTTGAATATTTAGCTCTTTATCCTTCTCTTGATTATCTTCATCTGAATCAATATATTCAATGAACTGATAAATATCTGACTGAGTGTTCAAAGGAACTGGAACATCTTCATAAAGAATCAATCCCAGCTCTCTTTGTTCACCAGCAGATTCTTTAGATCCCCCGGTTTGAGCTTCATGTTCCTTCTCTGGATATGTTATCATTAATACTCCAGGCATTGGTTCATCAAGCTTTCTCCTCTTCTCCCCCTCATGAGGAGCATCATCGGAGTCTTCATCATGCTCATCATGTTTCCTCTTTGATGAGGAAGCTTGAGCCTTGCAGGTCTCTTCCACTGCAGCTACTCGTTCAGACAGATTACCTAATGCCGTTACCACTGTATTTTCCAAACTGATCATGCGTTCTCTCATCTCGTCAAATTGATCAAAAACAAAATCTTTCAACTCTTCCTTCAACTCTTCTATTGCTTGTTTTGATTCATTTTTCTTAACTGACTCCTCCGCAACATCCTTTCCCTTCAAGAACTTCTGAATGTTGGTCATTTGAGCCATTACCTCTGCCAGTTGATTAGATACGTGCATGTTTACTCCAGAAACAACTTCATTTAACGCATTTTTCAAGGTAGATTCAGTTACAAAAGGGGATAAATTCACCACTGGGTCACTAAGACTTCCAGTTGTCACAGCAGTCGAACTTGTATAAAGAACTTCTGCGTGGCCAGTGCTCAGAGTTGTTATTGGCGTTTCTCTGACTGGACTTCCACCCTCTTCAAGTGACGGAGCAACAAATGCTTCCGTTACTAAGGGTGTTCCGGTGGGAACACTAAGTTCAGCCACACTCACTTCAACGAATGAAGTTGACTCAAGTGTCCTAAATTGTATAGGATCTAGACTTTGTGATTCAAATGAAGTCGTACACACGGGCAGTTGTGCACTTGTTTCAATATCCATCAAGTCCAAGTGACTTTCGGATAGATCGTGTGGTTCATCCCTGTGTTCAAATGAAACAATCTCCTGTTGAGAGGAGACTGAGTGGATAGGAAGGTGTGCAGTCGTCAGTGGGATACTGACTTGTTCAATGCTAACTCTCATAGGAGAGCTAACAGCAGATGTAGCTATTTCCCGGCTTTCTGGGCTTAGGACCTCCCTCACACTCGCTTCAGCTATCTGTACTATATCAATCATCAAACCTCCTCCCTCATGATGATCACCTCCATCATCACCATCATCATCATCAGCTCCTTCTCCCTCTTCTTCTTGAATATCAGATAATGTCCTCTCAGAATCTGACTTTTCAGCTTCTTCCTCACCACCCCTCACACTTCCTACTCCCTCACTCACAGACTGGGCAACCTGAACTTCAGCCCCTTGCTGAGGTTCCTCGATCCTTAAAGCTCCTGGGCTAAGAGAACCCGGTTCCTGAGTCTCTATAGGAGCATGATCTATTCTGTACAATCTCACATTTTCACTTTCTTGATCTGCATACTTCAGCAAATATTCAGGAATTGGCATGATGTTTGCATTTGGAGAGTCCGGCACTTCATGTAGACTCATCATAACATAGTCTGGGCATCGCTGAGAGTTGGCTCGCTTTGGAATATTTTCATTTGCCCTTAAGATCCCTCGAATAAGAATCTGTATAAATCTCTGAAGTGGCACAAATTTCCTTGCTCTATTTGTTGTTTTTGCAAGCACAACCTCCTTTAGATCCTCCCATATGCACTGAGCAAAGTCATAATGTTTGTTGAACGCTATCCCATGAAAGATTCTCAAGCAGTGAATGCTGCATCTGTCAATCCCTGTATGCTTAGATGTCATACACCTATTGATGATCCCAAATAATGTATACCATTCGCCATTCAATCCATTTCTGTGAAACTTTGAGCTCTTTGGTAGTGGTTTTGAGTATCCCAAGCAGATCAAGTCATGTACCAGCTCTTCATCAGAAACAAAGTCTTCAAAATCTGCCAACTCAGGGAAATTCACAGTATCTATACGTCTTGGAAGAAATAGGTTATGACGCAGTCTTGCTAGGGTGATTTTCGTTTTGAACTGGTCAATCGTCACTTTGAAGTGGTGATTTCCGTCCGCGGGAACAAATTTGACAGTGTGCCAAAATTGTTGTAAATACACTTGAGGAATAGACGGTTTGTATTGTAATAGATACCCTAGTGGATGGCCTTTCAAAATGTCCACTATGATAGGATGGCTTACTTTGATGACTTTGGTATCAAGACGATGATTATTGTCACGAAAAGGAAGGCAATGTTTTGGTTTGACAAGTTGATTATCTGGGATAATATGTGTTTGTGATGAACGGGCCACTGAGGTTGATCTGACTGGGGTAGACACAAGAGTATTGTTTGATGATGATTGAGCATCAGAGGAATTTGAGTTCTGGGATTGCACAGGAGATGCCATTTGAATACCTGTAAAAAATAAAATTCATGTTAGGCTTACCAAGTACACAAATGACAACCTTCAAAATGTAGAAAAACTTGTAACATTTTATCAGAAATTGCAAAAACTTGTGATTTTCTGTTTAAAGCATTGGGATTCCTGACAATAATTGAAAATTATTGAGAGGACTCCAAAGTCAATCGTTTAGAGACCAATGTTAGAAAAACACAAATTTATAACAATTTCTTAAAAAATGTGACATTTTTCTTAAAACTTTAAAATACTACACTTAGAAAAATTTTCTGATGAAACTCGAATGAAACTACACGTTTCTCGAATGACTCTTTAACAACCTCGGGTGACACATGAAACAACTCGAATAAGTCTACACCCAACTCGAATGATGTATACATGAAACTCGACTAAGTCTATATACAACTCGAATGATACATTCATGAAACTCGACTAAGTCTATATACAACTCAAATGAAGTTTGACTCAACTCGAATAGGTCTTGAAGTTTCTCGAATGAAGATATGTAAAACTCGAATATACTAAGTACTAAACTCGATGAAACATGAGGTCTAATACTCAACTCGAATGAACAAGTCAATTTCTCGATAGGACCTTGTCCCCAACTCGAATATTCTAAAAATGTTCCAATTGTAACAAACTCGCATGATACACATGTTTCTCGAATAAACCCTTATTCAACGCGATTGACACACATACTTCCTCGAATAGCATTACAAACAACTCTATTGACTCTTGGGTTCTCTCGAGTCTAATTAGAATCAACTCGAATCAGTCATCATGAAACTCGAATAATTCTCTAATGCAACTCGAATTATTCTTAAGTCAACTCGAATGAAACTTCCATACAACTCGAAAGACTCTGTAATGCAACTCGAATGACACTGTAAACTAACTCGAATAACTCTTTATTCGAGAACTGTCCTTTTATTTTTCTTACAAGTCTAAAACACACTGATTTAATGAATTTAAGTTCAGAAATGTTTTTCAGTGTTTTAAAACTTGTACCCCCCTCTAAAATGCATTTTAAACATATTTGTTTTACTGAACTTTGAACAAAAACAACTTTAAAGTTGTTAAAAATTCAAGTTTCAGTTTATTCATGAACTCGAAACTGTTTCATTGGAAATTCGATGATTCTGTTTGTGTGAAGTAAAAATGACTTATGAAATAGCAGATTCATAGTCATAATGCTTATCCGAACAACATCACACCATTTATTTCTGTTTCATGAGCAAATCACAGTGTTTGCCATTAACGATGAAGAACTCAAAAATAAAAAATAAAAAATAAGAACAGATAATCATACTTGAACAGATATACGGAACTATAAACATTCAAACTGAAAAAATAATGAAAAACAATCTTTTACTCACAATTTTGACTAAAAACCGTCGGTTGTAGGTTTTTGAGTTTTCTTTGAAGTGAAGGAACCTTATTTGGAGAAGATGAAGTGTTCGGAATTTCGAAAAAGTAATTTTGAATTTGAAAATTCAAATTTATATTCAACAATTATCCGGTCCATTTTGAAATTTTCAAATTTCAAATATCCGGCCCATCTTTTACTCCAAATTAGCCCACACACCAATTATTTTTAATCAAAAATGATGACCAAAAAAAATATTAATTTCACAAAACAAAAAAATTTTATCAGCACAAAAAAAATTTAAAATGTACTAAAAAAAATCACAATAAGAAAAAAAAAATTTGTACATAACACAACACACAAAAAAATTTTAAACCAAACAAAAAAAATTTTAACAAAACAAAAACAAAAAATTTTCTCCCCCTTGAATTTCCGAAAGTTGTTCCCCCTCAACTTAATATTCAATTGCTCAGCTCTGCTCCCCCTACAGAATAACAGATAAATTTTATCAGATTTATTCAAAATCAGATAAATTTCTTTTCAGCTCCCCCTGCATATGACATTCCAGATCTTGTTAAATTCTCAAGTATATAAACTTTCTATGAATCATGAATTTAACATCAGATAAAAATCACTTAAAAAATGAAAATTTTAAAATTAAAATTTTGAAACTACTGAATTATTAAATCTTAACGATTCAACATACCTAATTTGTATACCAAAAAATTAAACCGCTTTTCATCTAACGCTTTGGTAAACAAATCAGCTAGTTGATATTCAGTAGGTACAAAATATAATTCTATATTTCCATTTTCTACATGATCTTTTATGAAATGATACCGAATGTCAATGTGTTTCGTTTTTGAATGTTGCATCGGATTTGATGCAATAGCTATTGCGCTCTGAGAATCACAGTAGATTGGAATTTTCTTTGGTGTAAACCCGTAATCACGCAGTTGGCTTTTCATCCACAACACCTGAGAACAGCAAGAAGATACAGCCACGTACTCTGCTTCAGCTGTTGACAATGAAACACAGTGTTGTTTCTTGGATGACCAACATACGGGTTTGTCACCTAAGAATTGTACTGCTCCTGACGTACTCTTTCTGTCCATCTTATCACCTACGTGATCAGCGTCAGAAAAAGCAGTCAGATGAAATGAAGACTCCCTAGGATACCACAAACCAAGATTTGGAGTTCCTTTGAGATATCTTAAAATTCGTTTTGCAGCTGTTAAGTGTGATTCTTTTGGATTTGCCTGATATCTAGCACAGACACATGTAGCAAACATAATATCTGGTCTACTGGCTGTTAAGTACATTAATGACCCAATTATACCTCGATAATGGGTTACATCTACAGGTTTTCCTGAGATGTCCGCATCGAGTTTTGATTTTGAATCCGGAGCCATGGGAGTTTTCATAGGAGTACTATTGACCATGTTAAATTTCTTTAACATGTCTTGTATATATTTTGACTGATTGATAAAAATACCATCAGTCAATTGTTTTACTTGTAATCCTAAGAAAAAATTTATTTCCCCCATCATGCTCATTTCGAATTTCTGGGACATTAAAAATGCGAATTTCTTACAAAATTCTGGATTTGTAGACCCAAATATTATATCATCTACATATATCTGTATTACTATGATATCTGACCCCTGACGTTTTATAAACAGGGTTGTGTCAACTGCACCTTTTGTAAATCCACATTTCAACAGATATGTTGAAAGTGCATCATACCAAGCACGAGGTGCTTGTTTAAGGCCATACAGTGACTTATCCAAAATATATACATGATCAGGTTTCGAAGGATCAGTAAACCCTTCGGGCTGATATGTATATACTTCATCTGTTAGCTTCCCCGTTTAAAAACGCAGTTTTGACATCCATTTGATATACTGTAAAATTTTTATGTGCGGCAAAAGCTAAAAACATCCTTATAGCTTCAATGCGTGCAACTGGTGCAAATGTTTCATCATAATCAATTCCTTCTTGTTGACTGTATCCTTTGGCCACGAGACGAGCTTTATTCCGAATAATGACACCGTGTTCATCTTTCTTGTTCTTGAAGATCCATTTCGTGCCAATTATGGATTTGTCTTTTGGGCGCTCAACAAGTCTCCAGACCTTTAACCGTTCGAACTGGTTGAGTTCCTCTTGCATCGCCACAATCCAATCAGCATCCAGAAGGGCTTCTTTTACATTTTTAGGCTCAATCTTACTCAAAAAATTTGAAAATAAGCATTCATTTATTGTAGCCCTTCTGGTTTGGACTGATGAAGATGGATCACCAATGATATTCTCTATTGGGTGATTTCTTGTCCACTTAACTGTATGTGGAAACGGTTCTATTGGGTCTTGGTTGGGATTGGAATCGAAATATGGTTCGGGAGTTGCTGCAGATGTTGTAGGTGGAACATCTGAGGTAGGAGCTTCTGACTGTTCTGAAGTAATAGGGGTTTCAGAAGTATGTGGAGGTTCAATTGGTTGTACAATCTCAGTAGTTGACTACACCTTTGCTGTTGAAGCTTCTCCAGTTTCTTCTGAACTTTGTTGTTGAGAAAGATCTGAAACTACGACTGGATCTTCAGTGATCCTGTTAGGCACCAAATTTTGAACATTAGATTTGGGAGTTTCAAAATAATCATCATAAAAGTTCTCAAACAACTTATTTAATTCATTTTGTTCAGCATTTTGTCTATTTGACTCCAATGAAGTCTGCATGTTAGGTCCGGGTTCTGAACTGGTGTGTTCAGAAGCCATTACCACTCCTTCGTCAAATTTAACATTTACGCTCTCGTTGACTATCTTGGTTCTCTTGTTGTATACTCGGAAAGCAACCGACTCCTTTGAATACCCGATGAAGATTCCTTCATCCGCCTTTTGATTAAACTTTCCCAGATTGTCTTTATCATTCAATATAAAGCATCTGCAACCAAAGACATGGAAAAATTTAACATTAGGTATTCGTTTATTGATCAGTTCATAGGGAGTCTTTCCGAATCTTTTATTTATTATTGAACGGTTTTGTGTGAAACATGCTGTTGCAACCGCTTCTGCCCACAAGAACAATGGTAAATTGGAGTAGGCTAACATCGTCCTAGCTGATTCCACTAGTGTCCGATTTCTTCTTTCAACGACACCGTTTTGTTGTGGAGTCCGAGCAGCTGAGAATTGATGTGTAATTCCTACTGAATTTAAGAACGAGTCTAATGATTTGTTCTTGAACTCTGTTCCATTGTCTGAGCGAATTGTCTGAATGGTGAGTTGCAACTTTACTTGTATTTTTCGGATGAAGTCGATGATAGATTCGGTTGCATCTGATTTGGATTTCAGGAAAAACACCCATGTGTATCGTGAATAGTCATCAACTATCACCAATACATATCTTTTCTTATTTATACTTTGTACTCTCATTGGTCCACACAAATCCATATGCAGTAACTCTAGTGCTCTTGTGGATGAGTGTGCTGTTTTGGATTTGTGTGTGGCTTTTGTCATCTTTCCTTTTTCACATGCCGCGCATAGTTGCTCTTTTTGAAATTTAAGCGCCGGCAGCCCTTTAACTAACCCTCCTTTTGCTAGGTTGGTCAGTTCATTGAAATTTAGATGTGAAAGGCGACGATGCCACAGCCATGCTGTTTTAGATGTTGCTTTTGACAATAAGCAGACATCTTTCTTCAGATTGATCGAGGCTAAATCAATGGAGTATAGATTTGTTTTCCTGTTTCCTGCTAGAATTTCTTTTCCTTGTGCTGATCTGATGCTGCACCGATTGGCTTTGAAGTTGACTTCTAACCCCTTATCACACAGTTGTCCAATACTGAATAGATTATGACCAAGACCGTCAACATAAAAGACCTTTTGGATTGTGATTTTGTCATACTTCAGACTTCCGTATCCCTTAATTGGACAAAACTGATCGTTTCCAAATCTTACCGTCCCACAGAACTTTTCTACAAAGTCCGTGAGTGTGTCTCGTTGTCCGGTCATATGTTTGGAGCATCCCGAATCAAGGTACCAGACATGGTTTACCTATAAAACGTAATAGCACATGAGGTACCCACTTGTAGTTGGGTACTTTAGTTTTAGGTAAAACATGCATAGTATCATTTGTTTTTCTAACTGATATGGCTTTAGGCTTATCGTTTGAATTTATTTTAGGTACCCATTTTTGAACTGTTCTTTTGGGTATCCACTTTTGTACAATTCGCGGTGGAATTGTTTTTGAAATTTTTATCTGTGGATCCTTTTTCTGTTCATACAATGGGTCCTTCTTCTTTGGTTGCCATACAAGCTTATTATATTTCACAGTTTCAGACTTACAAACATAAGAATTCAAAGCAATTAATTTCGATCTTGAAAACTTAATACAAGAATTATTAACAATTTTATCATTATTATAGACAGAATGTTCAATTTTGCTGTTTCTATCTGTAACAATTTTTTCTTTCACGCGCCATTCTTGTTTTATAATCTTGTTTTTCTCTTCTCTTTGCTTCTTTCGCCACACTTGTTTTCTCGACCCGTTCACAATGTTATCTGACATAAAAGAAGTTTGAGAATTAGAAGATTTAGATGCTTGTTTTTTCTGTAACCTTTTCATACCTGTTGAAGATTTGACTTTACGTGCAAAAGAGTCCGTTGATGAGGATGATTCACCCTTTTCAAAACTAGGAGACTTAACAAACAGTTTTGTTTTCTCCTTCTTTTGTTGCACTGATGGTGAATTTTCAGATGGTTTTAAAGAGTCTGTAGTCATTCTTTGCAGAATTTTAACAGATTTTTTATTACCAGTTGATAGTTTGTTAGTCAAAGGTTTGATAAATTCACCAATTTTACCAAATCTTTGATCTAATGAATTAACATCAGAGTGCATGAACAGATCAAATTCTTTTTCTGAATTTATAGAATCCAGAGAAATAGATGAATGTGGATCAGACACATTTATGTTTTTAGACTTATCTTGCAACATTTGTTCTATTTTTAGTAATTCAGACTTGAGTGTTCCATTCTCTGTCTCAAAACTTTTAATTTTCAATTCTAAATCAGAATTTATCTGTTCTAAAATTGAATTTGGTAAATATAGTTTTTGAGACTGAGTTGGTAATTCAGACAAATCCTTTTCAGAATAAGTTTGAATGTACTCTTCTTTAGTATCAACAATGTTGCTGATTTCATTTATCTTGGTATAGTCAACATAATTTTGCATTTTGTCTGATCTTGACCTTTTGATTTCTTCACTGGATTCTACTTCTTCAGATGCTTTCAAGAATGTCATTTTTAATCCTAAATTCATGTATCTGACATCATATAATGTTGGTGAATTTGATATAGCTTTTGTCAGATACTTAGGATTTTCCCAACCAATACCAGATTTAGAGTTATAAAACTCTGTATCTTTTGGTTGATTTAAATATATTGTTTGATCTGTTTGCCCTCTTTTAATAAATTCATCCTCCATCTTTTTTATTTTCTCATAAAGTTTAGTTCTTTCTTCAAATATGGCATGATATTTTACAGAAAAGTTTGAGGCTTCTAATTCAGCTATTCGCAGACTTTCTTGTAAATCAGATATTTTGTGATTCAGATTGAGTATATTGCTTTGAAGTTCTTTTTCCTTATCTTGTAAGTCTGAGACAGCTCGTAAAGCTAAGGCTTTATCTTTGGAAAAATCTAGGACTAAATTGTGTTCATTTAGAAGTTTTTTTTCCAAAGAATGAACCTTTTTCTTTTCTGCTTTTAAGGATTTTTCAAACTTTTTAAGCATGAAAGCCATATTAGTTAATCAACTAGATGCAATTAATATGAACACAGAATTTAATCAACACTAACCAAATGATTCAATTGAAAATCTTGTTGAATACACAATGATGAACTGGAATATTCTTCGTGCAGAGCTGCTGTTCTCAGAAATGAAAGCGTACAAAAATATTCTTCTGACCGATTCTTCTTTTGAAAGTCAACATGACTATTTATACAAATTTACAAACTATAAGGAAATTACACAATCAGTCCCTAGACTTTGATATTTCATCAATTAAAAACATATTCTAACAAAAAACCTTCAAAAATTCGTCTTTTTCACGTCAAATCTTCAATCCGACGTTAGTTCTTCTCGGTTATAGCAAGGTATACTCCCTATAACCCCTTCAACTTCATTATACCTTAGTTTCGTAAAGATTTATCATGCATGCATGGGTTGAGGTTTTGGGAGTTACATGGTTTTTATAGAAAAAAAAGGTTATTAATAATTTTCTAAATACTCATTTAATTAATTTAAAATTAATTTTTGCAAAACTTTTGTAAAAAATTATGGTTATTCCATATTTATTATATTTTGAAACTCTTTGTCGTAAAAGATTATGTTTTTTATTGTTAAAATATATATTGTTAAAGTTCATGCATTTGATAGGGTTAGATTGGGCTCACACTGTTGGTGAGACTTGGGATTAGTTTGTTTATTATTGAAAAATGGTGTTTAAAATTTCATGAATCATTTACGTAAAAACTCCATATTTATAATCCTTTGTCTTTGCATTATTTTTAGATGTCAACCCAGTTCCATGCAAACGATAACCGTCCTGGAAATTCCCAAAAACCTAGGATGAGAACCCACGACCCTAGGAACGACCGCTTTGAGAAACCCCTCAATGTGGAGTTCCCTGAAATTTCCCCGAACACAAACAATGGTAAACCCCCTAGATTTCTCATAGAGCGTATCCTAAAAGAGTCTGATTTTGATGATTTCGAGATCATTGAGTCATTTGAGCGTCTAGGATGGGCTAGGGCTGTCATGTGGGAAATACTATATATCCATACTAGTTTAATTCAACAGTCGTTCACCACGATGCGTAGGATTGAAAAATCTGAGGACCATGACTTCGAACTAGTGGGGACGGTGAGGAACAAAGAGGTGTTAATTTCTAGAGAAAAATTGTATGTTGAGTTTTTAATTGACACTGAAACACCTCGTCCTAAGGAGTTCTGGACATTGACTAATACCCAAGGGGATAGAATGTGTAAGGTTAATAAATGGACTAGTCAATGGGATCAAATGATAGCAACTATTTTTGGAATTCTGATTAGAACTGCGCGGACCTACACCGCCTTCAATAGAGGTGATTTATGCCCGTTAGCCAAAGTTACGTGGAAGTTTGTTATCTTTAACATACTTTCGCGTCACCAAGACACCACATATGTGAGACCACAAGAAATTCTCTTAGTGCATGCATTGATGACTGGATACCCGACCATATCTCTAGGATACATTATTATGCAAAATTTGTGGGAATGTTATGTCTTAGACCAAGGGATAAAGTACCCTCATTGTAGAATGTTGACTGAATTATTCGTGATAGAAAAGGTTGTGTCCGAGGAGTTACCCATACGGATCCTTAACCCGAATACCATATGGTTTACAAGGTTTACCATGGTAGGACTAGTTTTTGAGCGTACTGAGAGAGGTTTCCAAATTCGTTGTCCAAAATCTGCTACAGTGACCCAAATCCCTTTCAAAGCCCCTGAACCCGTGCCTGAAGGACAGAGTAATAAAGGAAAAACTAGAATGGATGTTGATGAAGAAGATCAGAGGCCATGGAAGAGGGTTGAGACCGTTGATCTCGTTTGGGATCAAGTGCACAAGTTGAAGGAGACAGTTGGTGACTTAGTAAACACGAACAATGTATTGCTTAAGGAGATCCAAATGCTTCAAGAAAATCAAAAGAAGAATGATCAATTGTTTCACACGCACTCAGACTCGCTCACCAATCTTCGGATCACTGTCGGAGAGTTGGAAGAGATTGTCGCACCTCCGGCCGAATGTTGATTTTATAATTATTTGAATATTAATTTTAATTATGCGTGTTAAACATTAAGTATGGTTTGATTTATTTATGATGTGGTGGTTTGGTTTGTTTGGTTTGGTTATTTACGTTTATTTGGATTGTAATAGTACTTTATTTTTAATTTTAAAGTGTGATGTTTTTTTTAAGTTGAATTATAAAAGTTGAATTTTGTTTGTTTATTATTTGTTGTTTAATTTTAATTGTGGATAAGGAATATGTACCGATCTATCTTTCTATGATCTTAACCGATGAATTAATTTTGACATGACGAGGACGTCACAAAAGTCTAAGTTGGGGAGGGTAGGTTATAACGATAAAATTAATTAATTAATTTAGCCCTCACAAAAATTTTTAGACTACTTATATCAAAAATTAGAAAGATTTACAGCCCCGTGTACCAAAACAGTAAAAAAATGAAATTTTAGCAGTGTTGGGTGTAGGCCTGCACTGGCCCAGCGTCCCATCGAGCTTAAAACCATATTTGAGCCTCACTTTTCATTTCTACAAACCCTAGAACATTAGTCTACGTTTGGGTGTGCGGCTCCTTTGAAAAAAAACATCATTTTTGTGCCCAAAATTTACAAATTCAAGCTTCAAAACACCCACATTTTCATAAATATCAAAGATCTAGGCTAGAAATTACCTCCTTGTGGGTAGTTTCATCCATTTTGAAGATTTTTGGGTAGAGAAAGTGTTGAAGAAAACAACTAGATTTGTACCAAGTAAAGCTTCCAATCACCAAGGTTAGTGTTCTTATTAAGTAATTGCAACTTATTTCATACTTTTTGAGCAAAATGAAAGCTTGAGCTTCATGGTCATCAATGGAGTTTTCATGGTGATTTTGACTTTTTAGAGTCAAAGTATGTGAAATTGCATGAATTTGATGATAACCTTGATGTATGTTTTATGAAATATGTGTTTATTTGTTAAGTTTGTTAATTTGTCATGGTTAATTTCTAGAAATTAATTTGAACTTAAAAAGTTGGTTTCCCAAATGTGCATATATTGTTAAAATCATAAAACTTGGGTGATTAACTTAAAAATTAATTTTATGTGCTAAATGGTTTTTATTAAAACATGATATATGTTTAGTGCTTAAAATAATGGCAAATTATAGACTATATATAGGATGCAAAATTAGAGCATAAAAGAGTATATATATAAATGCATCTTTTAAGTAAGCGTAATTGTGCAATACGCAATTATAGGTTACATTACTTAATTTATCTCATACATATTGTGGTTGGTTGGCACAAATTGTAGATGTCGATGAGAACGAGGCAACGAACTCAAAATGTTAATGTCCCGATAGATTGGTCTCCAAACCTCCTATTATCCCAACACCCCGAACACATTAGAACACACTTGTTTTTGTATAAAAAATATTCCAATAAGGTGTTAGCTGAGAAGAGGGTTAAGAGGAGTGATTTTGAGGACTATGGGATCCCATACCTTTTTGACTATTTGGGGTGGGAAAGTGTGCTTGAGTTGGGCGGCCACGATATTTATCATACCGATGTAGTTAAATGGATATCTACCCTACAGAGGGAGACAGGTCGTTCAGCGAACGACTTTGACAGGATCTAAAAACTAATTAACCAAGACTAACTGATTTGAATTTATCAGAGTATAAATCAATAATCTTGCTTTGAATCAAAGTTTAATTAAGAAGTTTGCGGAATAACACTTAATTATTTTAACAAAAGCTTTCAGAATAAATAGCAGATAAACACAATAAATAATCAAGACTGTTTGTATTGCTGATCTCAATGATTACAATCACCTCTAATCTGTTTGATTAGATGAAGAACACAGACTGTTCTTAGGGTTTTACAACCTTAGAGGCTTATGAAAACTTAAACAAAAAGCAATTACAGACTCAAATATATAGAAAACTCTTATACAATAGAAAGACCTATTCTATGTATTTATATTGCTTCTTGATTGGTTTCCTTAAAGGACTATGACTTCTCTGATAGTAGATATGCTGGAATCTTCGTGTAGATATCTTTCCCTGAAAATCAGCACTTTCTGTTTATGAAACTGTTGAGAAGCTTGAATCACTTGACAGCATGAACAGAGCAGCTTGAGTTGTTTTACTCTGGCAGCTTGAACTTTTACACTGGAAGCTCGAGTTTCTTCAACTAGCAGCATGAACTTTGGATTTACAGATAAACTCTACTAACAGTTTGAGAAGACTGACTAACAGCTTGATCCTACTTAAACTATTTCCCAACAATCTCCCCCTAACTTAAATTCTTTACACAAGACTTTAAGTTCTATACAAAAATGGAAATGAATAAGTAAACTGTTATTTACAAACCAAGGCTTTCAAAAACTTATAACTGTGCAAGTTTCTGATCTACAGCCTTCAAAAATTCTTTCTTCATCTCATCTCTATCATAAGATACTCTAATGGATTTTATCTGAAGCAGCATATCTTTTGGTAAATCATAAAATTCGAGATTGAAGAATATACCAGGGCCATCTGAGAATTTGATTCTGTATGTCCTTGATTTGACAAACAGATCAACTTGTTTGATCTTCTTACCCTTCTTCACAGCATCCTCTATTTCTTTCTTTGCAGATTCAGGGTCAACAATTGATTTTAGATCTTTAATAACTTGCTTCACTTGTGGTAGAGCAGATCTAACTTGTGTCACAGACCCAATATTATGCATCCTGATAAACTCGTCTCTGGTCAACTTCTGAACCATCTGCCAAAATGTATCATACTCTTCTTCTGGTCCAGATTCCCTTCTCACCACAAACTTAACTCTTAAGTCAATATTATCTAGTGGCTTAGCATACCAGTAGTTGATCAGAGGTTTTGTAAAATCATGTTGATCAATCAACTTCTCTATCTCCATGGCCTTTTGCAGTTGTTGCTCAAACAACACCCTTTTAACTTGATGCAGCTTTGCTTGTGAAGATGGCTCAGATGTAGGAATAGAAGCAACAGCTTGATCAGAACTGGCAGCAGCTTGAACCTAACTTGTAGCAGTTTGAGCTGGTTCTTGTGATGGTTGGACTTCTTGGGAGACTTTTGTTTTCTTTCTTTTGTCCATTTCCTTATCATGGATCTCTTGCAGCCGTTCAGTGGTCATGGACTTAGCCATTTTCTTTGGAATGCCAGCTGCAAAGGCAAAGTTGATCAGAAATCTTCTGTGCTCAGCCTTGGAGTGCCCTGTTGGCATCTTTCTCTTCTTCTCTCCTTGTTTACCCACAAACCCTTTTAGGTAATCACCTAAAGTTGCATCATCGTCCATTGGGGGCTGGGTTTGTTGATCTAACTCTTTATCCTGTTCTTCTGCTAACTTTTTGGCAACTTCAGCATCAAAGGAAATCTGGGCTTCTTTGGAAGAAAATTTGTGCTTTGGAGACTCAATAAGAATGCCCTTGCCCTTGTCTTTTGCAGCAGAGAATGTAGCTTGGACTGTACTTGATGGAGCTTGAACACCTTCCCTTATAACAACTCCAGTTGCTTTTGAGGAGGCAGCAGCTTGAGTTTCTAGGCTAACAGCTTGAGAAGCTGTTGGGACTGTTAGCCTAGAAGGTGGAACTGTTGAGGCTGCTTGGACTGATGGTGTTGGAGCTGCTTGGACTGATTCAGGAACCTCCTGATTCTCCCCCTTTTTGGAAGCATTGGTTTGGTCAGGAGGACCTACAACCTTTGCCCCTTGGGTTTGAATCAACCGCTCTAATTTCATGATCTTATTTCCACAGAGGGTAAACCCTTTATGGAGATAATCCATTCTTTGATTTTGAGCAGCTTCTGCCTGCTTTAGTGCAAATATCTGAGCTCCCTGTGCAACAATGATGGACATTTGGTATTCCAGCATAGCTACAACAGGCTTCATCCTGGGATCCGTCAAAAGCATGATTTGCAGACTAGCCTCAAGATCAGAAAACACCTGTGGTGCTTGTGATCTATCACTGACATTAATACCAGAAGTAGAAACCTCTGGGCCCCTCTGTTCTTGGTTCTGGGGACTTCCAGCTTGTGTTTGCACACTTGCTGTTGCCATGGGCGTGGTCTTACTTATGTTGGCCCTGTCATGTGCCTCTTGTGCAGAGACATCAGTAGTGCCAGCCACAGAACCCATATGAACTGTCTCTGAAGAGATGTTCACCTCCTGAGTGAGGATGGGAGTGTCCTCAATTGGTTCCCTTTGGATATTCTGTGCAGAAGTGTCCTCCTGCACAGGGATATATGGCTCTTGTCGTAGGGCTTAGGAGGAAGGAGCTCCTGGTCCCTTTTTCCTTTTATATAGAAATTTTAGTGGGGGTGGTGGCTGTTCAAAAGGATCAGAAGGGATTTGTGTATCATGAGGAGTGGGTTGGCGTCCTGGGGGTGAAGCAGTAATGATAGGCTGAGCCTGCTCAGGACCCTCTCCTTGGTTTCTTGGAATGATGTTCCTCATTGCAGAAGGCAATGGAACATCTACACTCAAAAAATTGGCACTTTGTTTCAAAAGCCTTTTGATTGAAGATAGTGAGTGCCTATGGGAAATATGTATCATTTTATGTAAATGAGAAGAAGTGCAGGTGTGTGCAATGATTTCTGCCAAAAATCTTGGATACATTAAAAATTTCCCACTCTTTAGGGAATGATGCCTTAACATCCCCTGAAAAATCATATTTGAGAAATTGAACCGTTGGCCTGTTGAAAAGCACACTAAGGCAGTGGCAATGTTAGAAGAAAATTCTGACCAACCAGTTCTTTTGGGGCTTATACACTGCTGAATTATATGTACAAGATATTTCCACTTAGGTGAAAAATATGCTTTTAAGAAAGTGAATGAATCAGCAGGACCCCTATATCCAATATTATAAAGACCAGTATGTAAAGCATCAAGGGTTAGGTCTGTTATACCTGTGGCATCTTGAAGATGCAAATGTTGTCAAATGGATTCCTCAGTAATGGTGATGGGAGTGCCATCAATCTTGGATAGTATAGAAGGAGTTCCATTGATGGTTTGAACAGAGGCACGGTTCCAGAACTGTTCTATATGCGATATGTATATGGTGGGATTTATATTGAGTGCATGATGGATATGGGAGTAACGAAGAAAGTCCATCATGTCATGGAACGGTTGAAGGTCTGAGTGCTTTAGAGAGTATGGAAGGCAGTTGTGTTCTTTGACAAACTCCATTGAAGATCAAACGAAGGGTTTAGGGTTTGCAAAGAAGAGTGTGTGAATCGTTCAGAGGGAAAAGAAAGGCCGTGGAAGAAAATTTTGTAACTGGTAGTTACAACTGAACGAAACTGGGACCTTTAAAGGTTTTGAAAAAGGTTGGGTCCCGCGCACACACATTTGAAAGTACCGAAATACCCTGCACACTTTGACAGATCAAGTGAATAACTAACAGTCCGAGAAAATGAACTAGCAGTTTGAGAAAATACTCAAGCTGTTAGTTGAAAATGATGCATCTTTTTAATGAAACAGTGACCCCCCCTTAATAAGCATATGAAGTAAATAATAATGAAAACAAATTAATCCATGTTTACCATACCAATATTTGATACCAGGAAAGTGAATCTTCCTACATCAAAAGGTTTTGTAAATAGATCAGCTAACTGATCATCAGTATGTATTTTGGTAACTTGGATTAATTTCTTCTCATTACAATCCCTTATGAAATGAAATCTGATGTCTATATGCTTGGTTTTTGGGAATTTCACTGGGTTTTGCACAATGCTGATTGCACTTGAATTGTCAATGTAAATAGGAGTGGATAAGAAATTCATACCATAGTCTCTCAGCTGATTTTGAATCCACATTACCTGGGAGCAGCAGCTTGCAGCTGCTACATATTCTGCTTCAGTGGATGATGTGGACACAGTTGTCTGCTTTTTGCATTGCCAAGAGACCAGTCTTGCTCCCAAGTATTGACATCCACCAGTTGTGGATTTTCTGTCAATGTTGCAACCACCATAGTCACTGTCAGAATAAGCAGTTAGTTCAAGGGGAGAGTCTTTAGGATACCATAGGCCTAAGTGTGGTTGGCCTTTGAGATATCTAAAGATTCTCTTGACAGCAACCAAGTGAGAATCCTTTGGAGAGCATTGAAACCTAGCACACACACAGACAGCAAACATTATATCAGGGCTAGAAGATGTTAGATACATGAGTGATCCTATGAGAGATCTGTATAAATGTATGTCTACATCTATGCCATCTTTGTCTGTATGGAGTTGCTTGTGAGGATCCATTGGAGTGCTTGCAACCTTTGTGTCTTGATACCCAAACTTTTCTAGTATGTCTTTCACATACTTTGATTGACTTATGAAAAGTCCAGTGGGCTTCTGCTTGACTTGCAATCCCAGAAAGAAAGTGAGTTCTCCCATTGAACTCATTTGAAACTTTTTGTGCATTAAAGCTTCAAACTCTTTGCACAGACAGTCATTGGTTGAGCCAAAGATGATGTCATCAACATAGATTTGGACAAGCAGAATCTCAGCTTTGATAGACTTAGTGAAAAGTGTTTTGTCCAGAGTGCCTCTCTTGAACCCATTTTGTAGAAGGTATGATGACAGAGTGTCATACCATGCTCTGGGGGCTTGATGAAGACCAAGCCTTGTCTAGCTTGTAGACCTTGTCTGGATACTTGTAGTCTTCAAAACCAGGAGGTTGACACACATAGACCTCTTCTTCAATTGTCCCATATAAAAAGGCAGACTTCACATCCATTTGATACACTTTAAAACCTTTGAAGCTTGCATAGGCCAAGAATAGTCTGATGGCTTCAATTCTTGCCACTGGTGCAAATACATCATCATAATCTATGCCTTCTTCTTGAGTGTACCCTTGTGCTACTAGTCTTGCTTTATTCTTGATGACTATCCCTCTCTCATCTTTCTTGTTTCTGAACACCCATCTTGTACCAATTGCTCTCTTACCTTTAGGAAGATCCACCAGAGTCCATACATTCTGAATCTTGAACTGTAGAAGCTCTTCTTGCATTGCCTCAATCCAGGAAGAATCTTTTAATGCTTCTGATGCCTTTTTAGGTTCCAGTTGAGACATGAAACAGGCATGTTCAAAAGCAGCTAGACTGAATTCAGGAACTGCTTGTTCAGCAGCAGCAGTCTCATTGTGAACCATCTTCCTTGTTTGTACAGGAGTACTTGGATCACCCAGTATTTGATTGAGAGGATGATACTTGTGAATTCTGAGGGTAGGCTCTCTTTCTGTCTGAAAAGAGGATCCAAGATTTGTATCATCTCTATCAGGACCAGTGAATAGTTCAGCTTCTGGAACAGCTTGAGTAGAATCTGGGACTGTTTCCCTTTGTGTTGGAGCTGTTTTCTCAGGACTTGGGAGTGGCACTTCAGTGTCTGGATTTGTATCATGTTGTGCATTTAGAACCCCTGGAGGGTCACATGACAGAAGTGGTAGAGTGATGTATTCATCCCAATTGGTGGAATCTGCAGCAGTTTGAAACTTTGTGCCAACAGCTTGAGAATTTGTATTGGCAGCATGAGAGTTTGTGTTGACAGCTTCAAATCTGTTTGCATCAGTTTCTGCAGTATACTCAACAAAGCTCAGAGAATTTGTTAGTGAATCTAGATCAAACAACCAGTCAGGACCAGTGCCTTTGACATTTGCAGTATTTTCATTAAATTCAACATTGGCACTTTCTTCAATGGTTTTAGGCACACTATTGTATACTCTATAGGCTTTGCTTTGACTTGAGTAACCTACAAAGAATCCTTCTTCAGCCTTACTTTCAAATTTCCTTAATTGAGTCTTAGTGTGAAGAATAGTACATGGGCATCCAAAAGGCTTGAAGAAAGCTATTAGGGGACTTCTGTTATGGAATAACTCATAGGGAGTTTTCCCTTGTGATTGGACAACCTGAACCCTATTCAGAACATAACAAGCTGTATTAACAGCTTCTGCCCAGAAAGTCATTGGCAGATTTGAATCAGCTAACATTGTTCTAGCAGCCTCAATTAAAGTTCTGTTCTTTCTTTCAGCAACACCATTTTGCTGTGGTGTTCTTGGTGCACTATACTGTCTAGCAATGCCTTTGGACTCACAGAAACTGTTTAGAATGTAATTTTTAAATTCAGTTCCATTGTCTGATCTTATCACCTTAACTTTTGAGTTGGATTGGTTTTCTATCTTAAGGATAAAAGACTTCACTAGCTCAGCAGTTTCATCTTTGGACCTAAGAAAGTAAACCCAAGTAAACCTGGTGAAATCATCAACAATAACTAAACAGTAAGCCCTTTTATTCAAACTTAAAACAGATGTTGGACCAAATAGATCCATATATAGCAGCTGAAGAGCAGATGAGATTGAATTTACTTCTTTGGCCTTATGAGAAGTTTTGTGTTGCTTGCCTTTAAGACATGCTACACAATGATCATCACATATGAACTCCTTTTGTGGTAAGCCTCTTACCAGATTCTTTTTGACCAAAACATTCATGGACTTGAAGTTCATGTGACACATCCTTCTATGCCAAAGGGCAGACTCATTTGATGATGCTTTGGATATCAAACAGCTTAAAGTATTTGATTTAGATAAAAGATCTGTGTCCAGACAGTAAACATTGTCCTTTCTTGGTGTTCTTAATAAAACAAGAATTTCAGGAATTTTGAAATCTTTTGAAAGGACAATGCACTCAGAATCTGTGAACAGAACAATGTTTTGTTTGTCACAGATTTGAGAGACACTTAATAAATTGTACTTAAGCTGTTCAACATACAAAACATCATGGAATTTCATGTTGCCTGCATTTACAGTACCTTTACCTGTAACCTTACCTCCTTTTGAGTTGCCTCCAAATGCAACAAATCCTCCATCAAAGCCTTTGAAATTTGACAAGCATTCAGAGTTGCCTGTCATGTGCCTAGAGAATCCACTGTCCAAATGCCATCTTGTTTTATGATGAGACATGTGGTTGCCCTGCACAAGTAGAAGCTTAGTCAGTAGTGGAGTAAACCCAAACCAAATTGGTTTTGGGTTGGCCTTGTACATTGACATAACTAAACATTGTTTTTGACTTCTTATATTTAGTGAGATCTACTGATGGAGTCTTTGGAGAGTATTTAGTGATTATATGAGGTATCCAGGTATTTTGATCATCTTTTCTTCTAACAGTCTCAGATGATTCACTAGCAGTTCCAGATTGATGCTTAGCAGTTTGATCTGTGTTGTTAGTGCTAACAGCTTCAGAATTTACACTAACAGCTTCAGAATTTGGCTTAGCAGTCTGATCTTTTGTATCAGCAGTTTGATCTGAAGATTTGTCCTTGACACACCATATTTGTTTAAAACTTAATTTAGGCTTTGCCAAAACTTGTTTTTGGTGTGTGGACTGTTTTTTATTGACTTTTGAAAGCCTGTGATCAACTGTTTTATTTGGAACTGATGTGGAAGATTTGACCTTTGAAGTTTTTACATGAGTAGGATTTGATTTTTTATGAATCACAGTCTGTTTTGCAACAGCTGGTTTATAAAACAGTCCTTGGCCAAGTGATTCTTCCTTCCGCAGTGAAAACACCTTTTGACTGTTTGAATTGGAGAACCAGATTTATTTGACAATTTCTGGTTCTTGTTCCTCTGATTTCCCCTTACCTGCTGTTGTTTGGGAAACTTTTGAACACCATGCTTTTGGCATGTGCAGACTGGAACATTTTTATCCCTTTTATTATTCTTTGAAGAAGATGCAGTGTTACACTTAGAATGTACAGAAACTTGTGGAGCAACATTGCATACACTCATCTTCTCTTTTCCTTTCTTATTGGGGGCTTGGATCTCTATAGGTGCACTCATTGTTTTATGTGCCTTCTCAGCTGTTGTGCACTCACACTCTGTGTTTTGAATCTGATCTTTTCAGGGCTGGTATCAAGGATAGGATCTACAGTAGTCATAGACTCATCTATTGGTTCATTGACAAGTCTATCAGCAACTTCACTCATTGGATGAATGTACTTATTGTTGTATGGAGGTGGAGTAGCCCTGTATCCTATGCCTTCTTTGGGATTAACCTGAGATTTTACCCTATCTTTAAATTGGACTTCCATTAGGTGTTCCAGCTTTTGATTTGCCAACTTGAAGTTACCTAGATCTATGTTAACAGATTCTAGTTTCTTATTAGCCTCTAACACCTTCTGTTCAGTCTCTTCTACTTTTTTATTTAGGGAGTCTATTTTCTTATTTAGTTCCTTTTTCTCCCACTCATGATATGTTCTATCATGTCCCATTTGAATCTCATTGTCCTTATAGTCATTGATCTGTTTTTCAAGATCTTCTATGGCTTGCATGTATTCATATCTCCTTTCTTACATCTTAGCTAGAGTTTTGCACATGCTCTCATTATGATCTCTGTATTTTTTAACCATATTCTTGCATGATTGAGAGCAAAGCTAAGAATTTACCTCAGCTGGTAGTTCAGTGGAAGAGACAGTTGATGTTTCTGCCATTAGAGCTTGATTCTGAAACTCTTCCTCTGTCTGATCACTCCAATCAAACACATTGTCCTCTTGGGAGACAAGTGCTGTTGATAATGATGTCTGATTAGGCTGTGGAGTCCTTGATGACTGTTGTCCTTGAGATCTACATTCCTTGGCAAAGTGACCAAGCTTATGACACTTGTAGCACTCAACTTTTGTCTTATCAAAGGCTGGTTTGCCTTCTGTTTTAGCTTGAAAGTTGGTCCTTCCAGTTCTTTTAAGAAACCTTTTGGCCCTCATGGTCAGCATTGCATGTTGCCACTTTAAATCCATCTCTTCAAGATCATCTGGATGAATTTGTTCTAAATCTTCAGTATTTAGAGCAAACAATCCATCATTGGCAACAAAAGCTTCATAGTGAGCTTCAGAAGGATTGCTATCACCACCTGAAAAGGAATCACTGCTATTAGACTTTTCAGAAGATAGAAGAGCAGTATTATGATTATAAGAAAAAGATTTCTTTTTAGTATCAATCTCAGTCTCAAACACTCTCAGACTGTTGTACAGATCATCCAGTTCTATCTCATCAAGAGTGTCTTTTGTTCTCCATTAGGCAACATAAACTGTCCATTCTTCTCCAAGAGATCTGAGAAACTTTCTGTTGACTTCATCTTGATCCAGGCTGACTTTTGCACTTTCCAGTTCACTTATCAGTTTGTTGAACCTGTCAAAGATTTGAGTAAGGTTTTCATTCTTGCCACCAGAAAAGTTCTCATACTGCTGTTTCAAAAGATCCTTTTGATTTCTCTTGGTACTGGCATTACCAGCAAATCTTTTCTCTAAAGCATTCCAAAGAGAATGAGCAGTATAAAACTTTTTGAACTGATGTTGATAAGCATTAGGAATGGCTATTTGTAAAAGTGTAAGAGCTTTCACTTCATTCATTCTAGCCTTCCTTTCAAGTTCAGTTTTTGGAGGAGTTTTGACTGGTTTTCCCTCATCATCAAGTTCTGGATCAACTACAGGAGGAAATTCAACAGCTTCCCATATGGCATAGTCAATGAATTGGATATGCTGTTGAATCCTGAGTTTCCACATCTCAAACTCAGTGGGCTTGAGCAAAGGCACTTTGAGTCCTTGCCCAGATCCACTGCTGCTATTTTTCAAATTCCATTGCAAAAAGATTAAAGATTTTAAAAAAAAAGTTTTCGACTTTGAAAAACAAAGAACAACCTGTCTCTGATACCACTTGACAGGATCTAAAAACTAATTAACCAAGACTAACTGATTTGAATTTATCAGAGTATAAATCAATAATCTTGCTTTGAATCAAAGTTTAATTAAGAAGTTTGCGGAATAACACTTAATTATTTTAACAAAAGCTTTCAGAATAAATAGCAGATAAACACAATAAATAATCAAGACTGTTTGTATTGCTGATCTCAATGATTACAATCACCTCTATTCTGTTTGATTAGACGAAGAACACAGACTGTTCTTAGGGTTTTACAACCTTAGAGGCTTATGAAAACTTAAACAAAAAGCAATTACAGACTCAAATATATAGAAAACTCTTATACAATAGAAAGACCTATTCTATGTATTTATATTGCTTCTTGATTGGTTTCCTTGAAGGACTATGACTTCTCTGCTAGTAGATATGCTGGAATCTTCGTGTAGATATCCTTCCCTGAAAATCAGCACTTTCTGTTTATGAAACTGTTGAGCAGCTTGAATCACTTGACAGCATGAACAGAGCAGCTTGAGTTGTTTTACTCTGGCAGCTTGAACTTTTACACTGGCAGCTCGAGTTTCTTCAACTAGCAGCATGAACTTTGGATTTACAGATAAACTCTACTAACAGTTTGAGAAGACTGACTAACAGCTTGATCCTACTTAAACTATTTCCCAACAGACTTTAGGTTGATAGGTACCGTCTATGGTAGGGACGTGGCGATGGATGCACAAATCTTTCGCCAATTATTTAATTTAGATATTGGGGTAGGCTACGAAGGGTCTAACCAGCAGGGGTACAAGTATAGGAATGAGGCCCAATTGGCCTTCACTGATGACTTGGTCAGGGGAGTGGACAGAGCAGGTAAATAGAGTTTTTATTCCATCCATTTTGGAGTCTGAGTCCTCCACTTCCTAGAGCCGAAAGGCTTTGTCTCCGAGGTGTAAGGTGCTTTAGAAGATTATTGTGAACAACATCTTGCCTCGTGATAGTGACCTGACCAAAGTCAGACATAGGGATATCACGGTCCTTCACGCCCTTCTTAAGGGTAGGCCCAGACTGTCCTTTGCGTGGACAATTATGAATGATTTATGGGCTATGTACGATACGAGAGAGATGACGATCATCCCCCATGCTTGGTTGATCTCCAAGTTCCTTGAGAGGATGGGCTCACTTTCGCCCGATTCCCTTCTATCCCCCATTTCAGCGACGTTCATTACGACCTCCATGTTCCCTACCTTGATTTTTAGGGAAGTTGACGAAGGGTTCGAGATATTCAACAAAGTGACAAATGAGTCGTGTATCGAGGACTACACTGAGGATGAGAGGAGAGAGAGAGATAGGAGAAGGCCGCAAATGAGACGGAAGTTCAGCATGCTGAGCCGAACCTAGGTACGTCTACCTCGCAACGGTTTTGACTTTGACCGCATGATGAGGCGGATAGAGGATATAGCAGTGGATCAGGGTGAGTTCCGAGATTATGTGACCCAGAGATTAGATGAAATGAATGGGCGCATGACCCATATTTATGATAGGGTCGATCACTTAGCGGGTCGGGTAGATCAGTTGCAGGATGGGTAGAGAGCCCTGGCATACCAAATTGCCTACTACCAGCACCATGACTGGGCATATTGGGAGGGAGTCCGACATCACGAGGACTCCGTAGCCGGTATACCATATCAGTCTTATGAGGATTACACGATGCCCGATTACCAGGCCTATAACCCTGCCGTAGATACTTATCAGCGCTACCCGGCGCATGGCAGGCAGGACCTCACAGACCCGATGCCTCCTCACTTGGTTCCGCCGAATGCACAGTTCACCACCGGCCAGAACCCGTTTACCGACTTCTTCAACAGCGTCTTCGGTCCTCCTCCCCCGCCTCCTCCTTTGATTGATCGGGTACTATCCTTCCTTATTCTTTACTTTTCTGTCTTTTATTTTATTTTAGTTTGTTATGCATTTAATTTCTTTATCATAATTTTCATTTATTTTTAGTTCTTAGCCGAGTCCTATTTAGAGTGTATAATGTTTTTATAGTTGTCATTTCTTCCCCATTTGAGTCTTGTTTGCCGATCAGGCCGTGGAACATGATGCTAAATAGAAACTACATGTACGATGGAATTGGCTAGTGTTGACAGGATATTTTATAACTAAGAAAAGAGTCGTAGTAATAATTAAAACTTTTGCCATGTAAAATGAATTCAAGTACGTTAAATTTTATTTGGGTTTAAATATAAGTAATGTGTCAAAAGATTTTGGAAACCCATGCAATAAGGGGGAGAACTTAATCATGTTTTAGCCTCAAAAGTAAGCTAATTGTAGTCTAGATGGTTCGGGAAACTAATTCCATAGGGGTACCATTCATGCCTAATATCCAAAAACCATTTGGTTTGGGAGTGGTTGACCGAAATCTCGTTACATGGACCATCTAGCTAATCTAGTTTGAAAAGAATATAGATAGAAGCATGGTGTTAAAAAGAAAGAAAAATTTGTTGTAAACATGCAAAGAGGAAAAGATGGTCGAAAGACCCACATGTTTTAAGTATCGTAACCTTGAGCTAAAAGGGTATTTCCAAGAGTGAGATACATTATATAAATTCTAAGGGAAGTACATTTTAACTGAAACGTCTTCAATTTACATGTTAAGAATTCTAATGCATTAGTGTGAAGACTAGCTTAACATAAAATTCCTACAGTCACTGCTAATACATGCCCGTTACATAGTTAGTTCTGATTCCAAAAGCTTGTTCGGGGACGACCAAGAGTTAAGTTGGGGAGATTTGATGAGTCTATAATTTATATGGTTTTAGAGTCGTTTTATGATCATTTTAAGCACCGATACATCGTAAAATCCATATTTTTACTCCAAGTTTGTGTTTCAGGGCCAAGATATTAAAAAGAAGCAATTCGAGAGAATTCAGAGCAAACCGAGCCGAAGGGGGCGCAGGCCTGCGCCACCCTGCGCTCCACAAAGAGTCCCAATTGTCCAGATATGTTCCAGCACATGCCAGCTAAACCCTAGCCGCATCCGGGCGCAGGGGGCGCAGGCCTGCGTCTGGCCTGCGCTAGAGCAGCGCAAAAACGCGTTTTATAGCCTGTGGAACCCTAATCTCTACCTCCCTATAAATACAAGTCGAGGGGCAGCCTTGGGGAGAACCTCGACGTGTGTGAAAGTGTGTCGAAGCCATGCCGGAGTGGATCTACGATACGAGAACGAAGACCGTGATTCGCAAGCTACGCTATGACTCAGATCTACGATTGTGAAGAGCATACGATGAGCGGCTAATCCCATTAGCCGTTTGCGGAGGATCTACGACTAAGTTTACTCTACTTTAATTTCTCGTGCTTTGATGTATTTGTATTAAATGAGATCTATTATGTGTATGCAAATGATAAGCATTCGGCTATGATTATGATTGTATGTTTTGATTGGTAAAAGCAAGATAGTTTATCGTGGTACTATTATTTGTGCCGAGTCCATTAGCTTAGGGATTAAGACAAGTATTAATATTGCATACGTTATGTCGAGAGTTATTGGTTAAGACATGTTTGACTAATTTAGTCGCGCAATTGATTATGTCTATGTGATCGTTGCATGAAATTATGGTGAGTAATACTTATGTCGTGGTGATCCCATGAATGGTTATTTGTCTCTTGATTGTTTATCTTCTACGTTACTTACTTTGCCATTAATTTTAGTTACAAAGCGATAGCAAATCATTACTCTAAACAAATCATTCAAATCCTCAAATTCAAAATTTAAATGCTTTCAATAAACTTATAAGGCTAATAACCTAATCCTAATTACGACCACACTCCCTGTGGATTCGACCCCTACTTCTCTAGCTAAATAGTGGATTTAAGGACTAAGTCTGCGGGTCACAACGACGGCCCGTCAACTCTCTTACTTTAAGCAATCCAAACCCTCCCAAACTAATTTCTTCTGTTTCTCTAGATTTTAGAAGTCCATGAGTCCATCCTCTGAATACTGGATTCGTTGGATTTTTAATTGTATGCTTGGTCAGGGTTGCATTGACATAGAACACCTGAATCATCAATACTTTTGATATCAACTAAATTTTTATAAGGTTTAAAAAATAATAAATTAATACTTACCTTTAGAAACATTATTGGTCCAAGATAGTACGTGCTCCTTGACTCTCTATTCTATGATTCCTTGCTCTTTATTAATGATTCGATGACGCAGTCACACCAATCTAGATTTCTAACATTGCCAACATTTTTCATCGATGGAATACACCGTTGATTAACGGTTCCCCTGATATTCCTTCTATCATTGATGTAACAAATACCACGAGAAAATTAAGCCAAAATAAATCCCCTGCACCCTCCTCTTGTTCGATCATTTCAGTCTTCGAATAAGTTAATTTTCATTTTGTTACCATACAATTGTCTCCATTCTTTGGTAAGTTGGTCACTTCCATCGCTCCTATCTAACTTACGAATTTTAATGCCTCCTATGGGGATTCCAAAAACCTGATGCACGTCTTCTGGAGTGATTTTTATTGATTTAGTTGGCAGGTCCAATGAACATGTAGTGTTATTGAATTTTTCAACTAACCAAAAGCATAATGCATGAGGAATTTCTGATATTCTAAAATTCAAAATCTCACCAAATCCCATATCGGTTACTACCTTCTTTTGCGCCTCATTGGCCTTAAGCATAATAACCATCCTTCTAGTACACATTCTAAATTCTTAGGACCCTATTCTTGGTTTCTTCTACAACATCTTCACCGTGATCATCTAAAGCTATATCATAATCATCTTCCAGTCTTACAAATGGTTTTCTTGCATTTATTTTAGAACATTAAATGTTCTTAACAATAATCTACTCTCTTTAAGATTAACTCTTGCAATGACTTACGCAAAGCTCTTTACATAATATACATGTATATGATTATAATGAAAACAACCAAATCAATACTATCAAGTGTTTGATCGTCTAACGGATCAAGTAGCAAACTGTAAATGGGGGTTTTTGTATTTCCATTATTTAAAAAAATTCAAGTTAATATGATCTCACTGAATGCAAATTCAACCGGCATATTACTTTTAAATTGTCAGATTCCTTATACCAACAACTTATATACATGAATCAATCAGGGATATAACTACTTGTGTCACTTATATCCTTGGACTTTACCCCATGTACATAAGCCAAAAAATTCAATGTAGGTTCCCATATTACCTACACCAATTAAGTTATCATAACTAAATTGAAATTAAAATCAACTTATCAAAACATTCAATGTCTGTTCTTATCCCATACTATTACCTACACCAATCACTAGAATCAGTTTCAATGAAGAATGAAATCCATGCTTTACAAGTATTTTATTATTCATTTTAATTAATTCATTACTGATTGTGCAGCTAGGATTAATATGTTGTGCATATTTCTAGAATTAGCATTAGGGTAAGAAAGCCCAACCATTAGGCAGAAACATGATACTTGTTTAACATAACTCTACTTGTTGAATTATTCTCATTTGTTGTATCTATAACATGACACTTACAGCCACTCTTGCGAATCAACAGGGTACCAATTTTAAAATTCTATGTTATCAATCCATTGAATCTAATGATTCCATAGATATGCATGTTGTGCACCTAGGATACTTAACAACCCAGCATATATCAATACGCTTTCAAATCTATCTTACAGAAGCAGTAACATATTCAATGCAGCAAGAAATGCAGGTTGCAAAATATTATGCTTGTTAACTTAAACTTATTGGATAATGCCACCCGAATTTATTTCCATCATGCTGTCCAATTATACATACTAAAACACTACATTCTCACAATTATTTTTAACTTCTTGTTCTGCCCATTTAGCGAATACAATGTGAAAATTATGTGACCAACAACATTTTGTAAACTCTTTTACAAAGTTAAAACATGTTTTGTCTTCTATCCACTTAGAATTTCTGTCATCATGTGTTGTTGGTATTTCCAGAGTAAGAAAAGAGTTAAAAAAACTCCAACTATTAGGCAGGGGCATTATACCGGGTCAATATAACTCAACGTATTGAAATTTTCTCATTCATTGTATCTATTACATGACACTTACATGTACGATTGCCTAACAACAGCAACTGCAGCCGCTGCCCAAGCTACAATGGCTTGTTGGTTTCAAAAGCCCAAACAGCAACTGCAGCCACTGCACAACCTGCACTGGATTTATGTTTTTAGAAGCCACAACAGCAACTGCAGCCGCTGCATTGGCGACGCTGGTTGTTTGATAGCCCTTATACCCAGTACATGCATCAATTACCTAAATTTTTGGGTTCTCGAATATAACTAACAGAACAGATACACCAATTTACCATCTTTCTGTGTTCCTCTCTTACTAAAAACTTAATTTAAACTAACCACATCATCAGTTACAATCTAATTAAAAAAAATGTAAACACCAACTACATCCGCTGCATTAGCTGCAGTGGCTGGATGGTTTTAGAAGCCCTAACAGCGTCTGCAGCCGCCGTAATACAACCCTACTGAAAAAACGGGAACCACAACTAACCTGGAATGACGACCATGGGTGAATCCTTGATGAGCACTATCTCTTTGCCTTTGGCTTTTCGTTTATCTTCTGAATCGTCATCGACGGTCATAGGATATTCAACATTACTACCCTACAACAGTTTTTCCAAATCCACGATTGGTTCCATTATTATTTGCTTCTCCTTCCGATGGTATGAACCCTAGCGGTATTGATTTCCTGAACTTTGTTCCATCCTCTTCGCCATTTAATATAGAGTCTGAATTGCAGATGATGATTGAAGATAACTTGAAATCTCCAACGTAAATCATCTCCCTTGCAAGTCGGACGGTTGTTGCCACTTATGACACAGATAAAGAGATGGATTGCATTTTGAATTGTGTTATGACGATATTGCCCCTGATACTTTAATTATTAATTTCCACGTAATCTAAATAAACCTGGTGATGTGTTTAATTTTAAGTGGTTTACATTGTTTGCAACTTTAATATTGTTCACAATGGATCCTAACCCTCTATATATATATATATATATATATATATATATATATATATATATATATATATATATATATATATATATATATATATATATATATATATATATAAAATCAAAACTTGACTACTTTAAAAATCCCACCAAAATCACAGATGAAGTTTGAAACATTAAGACGAGCATGGGGAAATATCGTAAACATATATAATGAAGTTCAAATCATATATTTTAATGTATTTTAAACAAACATTTATTCGTTAATTCTAAAATTCAAAATCGTAAAACCATCATTTTAATATCTTTAAAATTTATTTCGTCAATATCACAGGGGTAATCATTTTGATAAATATATATAGGATAAAAATAATTAGGATTTTTAAAAGCTAAAAAGTAAAAACAAACACAAAATTGTCAAAATTATTGTTTTTAGAAAACTAAATGTAATAATATTGCGTTGGTCCATTATAGTCCCGTTTACTGAATTATATGTGTCAGGACTGAGCAATACGTGGCGCCGGAATATTATTTTAGCGGATTAATAATAATTATGAGATCACGGTGTTAAATGGATTAAATTGATATAAATAGTGGAAATGGGGTATTGGGTTCGGATTTAGCGGGTCCGGGACTTGCTATTTATGGAATATATATGTGTGTGTGTGTATATATATATATATGGCTACTTTTGAAATTCCTTTTCCTTCCTCTTGCTTTCCAAAAACAAAAAGTGTGTGTGAACTGTGTGTGCGTGAAGTAAGTAGCAAGAATCATCAAAGAATCAAAGTTGGTTGCTGAACTGAGTCCCTCTTCCTTCTCTTTTGAGTTCTTGAGCTTCAAGGTAAGGATTAAGGGATTTAATTGCTGAAATTCGAGAAATATATATGTGTGATATTAAGGATTTAGTTTCTGAAATTGTGTGAGTTGATTGAAAATGAGTTGTGGGTATTTGCTGCTTGGAAATCGAGTTTAGGGCCGTTAAAACCCCGGGTTCCGACATGTCCAGCGAACAGGGTCAGTTGTAGGTGCATGAGCGCAACCGCGATGCATGAGCGCAGACCGCAATCCGGCTAGTGTTGGGTCGGGTTGGGTTTTGGGCTCCGGTGTCTGTTTGGGGTCGTGTGTTGGGTCTGGTTTAGTTGCAGTGTTTGTGTTTGGACACTGGTGTTTATTATTTGGATTCGTATTAATAGTCCGGGATGTGTACAGGGTCGAGTCGACTGCTTACCGAGCCGCATTAGAGCGTTGTTCAGCAGGTGATTTCGTATATCGGAGAGTACTCGAGTTCTTTCCAAACGCACGTACATTTATGAGTCGCTATGTGTATATCATGATGTGTGATATGAGACAGAGATGTGATGCCATAGGTATGATTGTATCTACCTCCCTATATGTGCTATATGTGTATAAATTACAGGTGTCCGCGATGTGTGATCGCGCAGGCTGACTGTCCCTAACCAGTTATGAAGTATGCGACTGTATATATACAGCAGTGTTTATCGCCAAGTCGCTCCTATGCCTATTGTGTAGCTAACCGCTGCTATGTGTGGCATGTTAGTTGGGGAACAGTGTCCCCTTGAGCTGAGACGTGCACCGAGTATTGAGCCTCTGTGTTATTATGTTGAGCTATATGTGTTGTGCATGCTATGTGTTATATTTGCAGAGTCTAACCCTCGCATATTAACGAGCTTCCCAGCTTACGTTTTCGAGTCTAACGTGTCTCAGGCAATCAGACAGCGTGGTCGCAGCCGCAGCAGCCGCCGAAGTAGGAGTTGAAAATGATGAGAGCTGTGTTTGTGTATAACTGTTATACGCTGGTTTCATCGTTTGGGAAACTGTTGTATTTGATTAACATGTGTATGATAGCTAGCTTTTAGATCTGTATGTGTATCTATATCAGACATGTGACATGTTGTGACGACTTCTGTATTAAAGTTTTTAATTATCAGCGAATTCTGTTAACCCTTGACACATGTATAATGAGTTGCTTGTGATATTGCCACTTATGATATTATATTGACGTGACATTTTTTTGTGAAAAGAGGGTGTTACAGGTATGGTATCAGAGCTTGTGGTTTGAAGCTGAGTATCATTAGTGGATGCTTATTTTAAACCGTGTTCAGATTCGTGGGATTCTTCCCTGAGACTGAGTTTAGCGGAATTAACTGGCCTAGCTTATTTTATGACGTTGGGTGGTCTATCTGTTGTCTTAACTGATTTGGTTTGTGCAACTAGTTATGGCAGATCAAGGTGAGGGATCTGGGGCAGCTAGACCAGCGGGCGATGAGTTCATCCGCAAGTCAGAGCTTTTTGAGGTCCTGACAGAGTTTTATCGTCAGAAGCAGGGTCAGGGTTAGAGCGTGGGTCCTACGCCATATACTGGTACTGATTCAGGGGCAGGCGCTTCATCATCTTCTAGTCAGAGGGGTGGGTCCTTTAACGACTTCATGACAGGAGCCCCACCCCAGTTCAGAGGCGGAGGTGAGCCGGGTGCGACTATGGCTTGGGAGAGAGAGATTGAGGCTGCTTTCCGGGTAGCCCATGTTGACCCGAGAGATATGGTCGGTTATGCGACCTACTTATTGAGAGGAGGGGCTTCACAGTGGTGGAAGTCCATTGAGTCTTCTATGACTTCATCTGGGGCATATGCCATGAGCTGGGATCAGTTTCGTGCGGTATATAAGTTGCTGTATATTCCCCATGATGAGCATCGAGAAATGGAGCGTCGGTTTCTTCATCTTCAGCAGGGGAACATGATAGTGCAGCAATATGTGGACAGATTTAATGAGTATTCACAGTTCGCACCTCAGCATGTTCATACCGAGAGCCGAAAGGCAAACACTTTTATTGATGGTCTCCAATCTGACATCCGCGAGTTTGTGGGACTGCATGATACTCCCACATTTGCGAGGGCTTTAGAGAAGGCCACGGTGAGAGAGAGCGAGAGATAGAGAGGCAGAGGGGTCAGCCTCCTGCACAGAGACATAAAACGGGGACAGCAATCCCCTAGCTATTGGCGAGAGCCCCGGGAGACCTCGAGAGAGAGCCAGCCCGAGCAGCAGTATGTTCAGGGACAGCATTCTGGGTCCCGCAGAGATAGAGACAGGGGCAGAGATCGTAGGTCGAGGAGATCTAGGTAGAATCAGGGGTCAGGGGCGACAGAACAGAGTCAGAGTCAGACTTCCCGTTTCAGTGCTCCTAGCCAGAGTCAGAGTAGTATGGGACAGGGGTCCCAGCCATCAGGGAGTCGGGCTGATAGTTCATATAGTGAGAGAGACTGTCAGAGATGCCGCCGTCGTCATTCTGAATCTTATATGCCAGAGCAGCCACGTTGTTATCACTGCGGGCAGTATGGTCATACCTCTGTCACTTGTACTTCGAGGGATTCCTTGTGCTTCCGTTGTGGGAGGCCGGGTCACATTGCCAGAGGCTGTCCAGAGGCGCCGCCGGCAGTGCAGCGAAAAAGCACCAGCAGGACCAGAGCCAAACCCACCTCATCGAGCTGCCGTGATACAGCTCCCAGAGGCCGTGGCAGAGTATTTCAGACTACTGCAGAGGAGGCCCGAGAGTCTATAGACGTGGTATCTGGTACGTACATTCTGAACGGGCTTAGTGCTCGCATCTTGTTTGACTCTGGAGCAGATCGCTCGTATTTGTCCATTGTGTTCTGTGCATATTTTTCTATTCCTTCTACTACTTTACATGTTCCATTGGTTGTGGAGGGAGTGGATGGTAGTACGGCATTAGTGAGTCGGGTATTCAGAGAATGTGTATTAGAGATTGATGTGCACCGGTTATTGATCTGCTACCGATTGAGATCAGTAGCTTTGTTGTGATAGTGCTTATGGATTAGATGACCGCCAGGCAGGCCGACATTCTGTGTGCGAAGAAGATGATCTATATACCCATTTCAGATAGTGAGCGCGTTACCGTGTATGGTGAGAGACGCCGAGGCGAGATTGGTATAGTTACTATGGCCAGAGCTCAGTGGCATGTTTCCAAGGGATGCGACTATGCGAGACCTTCTTGGCTTATGTTGTTGACGCCCGGAAGGAAAATAAGACCATAGAGGATATACCAGTGATTCGAGAGTTCCCTGAAGTATTCCCAGAGGAGTTGCCTAGGTTACTGCCAAATCGTTAGGTTGAGTTTCGTATCGACCTTATCCCTAGAGCGGTGCCTATTGCTAAGAAGCCTTATAGGTTGGCACCTACTGAGATGCGAGAGTCGATGTCACATCTTCAGGAACTATTGGATCATGGATTTATCCGTCCGAGTTCGTCCCCGTGGGGAGCACCTGCATTGTTTGTGAAGAAGGACGGTACTATGCGGATGTGTATTGACTACAGGGAGTTGAACAAGGTGACAATGAAGAATAAATATTCGCTTCCACGTATCGACGATCTGTTTGACCAGTTACAAGGTTCGAGTTACTTTTCGAAGATTGATTTGTGATCGGGTTACCACCAGCTGAGAGTTAGAGATGAGGATGTTCCGAAGACCGTGTTTCGGACACGATACGGCCATTACAAGTTCCTTGTTATGCCCTTCGGACTGACTAACGTACCCGCGACTTTCATGGATTTAATGAACAGGGTGTGTAGATCTATGTTGGATCAACTCGTGATCGTGTTTATCGACGACATCCTGATTTATTCGAGGAATGCCGAGGACCACGAGCAGCACTTGTGAGGGGTTTTAACTGTGCTTCGAAAGGAGAGACTGTATGCGAAATTCTCCAAGTGTGAGTTCTGGTTGCGCGAGGTTCAGTTTCTGGGGCATGTTGTGAGTGCTGATGGTATTAAAGTAGATCCGGCGAAGATAGAGGTCGTGATGAGCTGGGAGCCGCCCAAGACCGTGCCTGAAATTCGCAGTTTTCTGGGATTAGCCGGGTACTATCATCGCTTCATCCAGAACTTTTCAAGGATTGTCATGTCGTTGACGAGACTGACACAGCAGTCCGTACCTTTTATATGGTCCGATGAGCAGGAGATTGCGTTCAGAGAGTTGAAATCCCGGTTATGTCAGGCGTCGGTGTTAGCTTTACCAGAGGGTGCAAAGGATTTTGTTGTGTACTGTGATTCGTCAGGTACTGGGCTGGGTTGTGTTCTGATGCAGCGGGGTAAAGTGATAGCGTATGCGTCGCGTCAGCTGAAGACCTACGAGGAGAACTATACCGTGCACGACCTGGAGTTAGATGCAATTGTGTTTGCGTTGAAGATCTAGCGTCATTATTTGTATGGGTCTTGGTTTGTAGTGTATACAGATCACAAGAGTCTTCAGTATCTGTTTAGTCAGAAGGAGCTAAATATGAGACAGCGGTGCAGTCTAGAGCCGTTGAAGGACTACGACTGTGAGATCCAGTACCACCCGGGTAGAGCAAATGTGGTGGAAGATGCGCTGAACCACAAGGCGTGCGGCCAGACTGTGGTTACCCGAGCAGCGAGGCTCGAGGTCACGTCGACCCTTATCGAGAGTTTGAGACTGGCGCAGTTAGAAGGTCTGAGGACATAGAATGGGAAGAGAGAGCGGCTTACTGGGCAGCTTGAGATTCTGAGCAGAGATAGCAGAGGGATGTATGCGTTTCATAACCGAGTTTGGGTTCCGAGAGTAGGGAATCTTCGCTAGCTGATATTGGACGAGTCGCACCGATCGAGATTGTCTATCCACCCCGGGAGCACCAAAATGTATAGAGATCTGCGTGAGTTCTATTGGTGGCCTGGGATGAAGAGAGATGTGGGCCGATACGTCGAGGAGTGTATGACTTGTCTACATGTTAAAGCCGAGCATCAGAAGCCTCACGGTCATCTGCAGCCGTTAGAGATCCCTGAGTGGAAGTGGTATCATATCACAATGGATTTTATCATTAGACTTCCACACACAATTAGAGGCAATAATATGATCTGGGTGATTGTGGATCGACTGACGAAGAGCGCTCACTTCTTGGCAGTCTGCGGTACCATCACGATGGATCCGTTAGCTCGGTTATACATTAATGAGGTGGTTTTGAGGCATGACATTACGAAGTCGATCACGTCTGAAGGGATATGCAGTTTACTTGGAGATTCTGGCAGAGTTTTCAGCGTGAGTTGGGGACGAGAGTTCAGTTGAGTACAACGTACAGACCTCAAACAAACGGTCAGACAGAGCGGACGAATCAGACTCTCGAGGATATGCTACGAGCGTGTGTGATCGATTTCAGTGGTAGTTGGGACGTGCATTTGCCATTGGTTGAGTTTGCGTACAACAACAGCTACCACGCCACCATCAAGATGGCTCTGTTTGAGGCACTTTACAGGCGTAAGTGTCTAACCCCTGTGTGTTGGGGTGAGGTCGGCGAGCGACCTATCAGCGGGCCTGAGTTGTTACAGGAGACGAGCGACAAGGTGGCCATTATCCGCGATCATATGAGAGATGCGCAGAGTCGGCAAAAGAGTTATGCCGATCGTCGTCTGACTAAGCTCGAGTTCAGAGTTGGGGACCGTGTGATGTTGAAAGTATCGCCGTGAAATTGAGTTATCCGATTCAGACACAGAGGTAAGCTGAGTTCGCGGTACATCGGTCCGTTTGAGATTCTTGCCAGAGTCCGAGATCAGGCGCACAGACTGAGACTACCTCCAGAGTTGGCCGGCGTACACGACACTTTTCATGTGAGTCACCTGAGGAAGTGTCTGGCCAAGGACGATCAGTATGTGCCGTTATCTGAGATCACCGTGGATGATCATTTGTGATATATCGAACAGCCCGAAGCCATCACTGACCGCAAGGTGAAAAAATTGAGAAATAAAGAGATCGTGTCAGTACTCGTTCAGTGGAGACATCATAAGGGTACTAGCGCCACCTGGGAGCCCGAATCGGATATGAGAAGCCGGTATCCGCAGCTGTTCCAGTCTTCGAGCTAGATTCCGGGACAGAATCTCATTAAGAGGGGGGATTTGTAACATCCGTACTTTTAACCTGGTACATGTAATTATTTTAATGGATATTTAAATTAATAATATTGCGTGGTCCAATAGAGTCCCGTTTAGTGGATTATACGTGTCGGGACCGAGCAATACGTGGCACCGGATTATTATTTTAGCGGATTAATAATAATTATGAGATCAAGTCGTTAAATGGATAAAATTGATATAAATAATGGAAATGCGGTATCGGGTTCGGATTTAGCGGGTTCGGGACTTGCTATTTATGGAAAATATATATATGGCTGCTTTTGAAATTCCTTTTCCTTCCTCTTGCTTTCCAAAAACAGAAAGTGTGTGAAGTGTGTGAACTGTGTGTGGATGAAGTGAGCAGCAAGAATCATCAAAGAATCAAAGTTGGTTGCTAAATTGAGTCCCTCTTCATTCTCTTTTGAGTTCTTGAGCTTCAAGGCAAGGATTAGGGGTCTTAATTGCTGAAATTTGAGATGTATATATATATATATATATATATATATATATATATATATATATATATATATATCTCATTGTGTGTGTGTGTGTGATATTGAGGATTTAGTTTCTGAAATTGTGTGAGTTGATTGAATATGAGTTGTGGGTATTTGCTGCTTGGAAATCGAGTTTAGGGGTGTTGAAACCCCTGGTTACGCCATGTCCAGCGAACAGGGTCAGTTGCAGATGCGTGAGCGCGGCTGCGATGCCGAGTGCGGGCCGCGACCCGGCTGGTGTTGGGCGGGGTTGGTTTTGGGCTCCGGTATCCGTTTGGGGTCGTGTGTTGGGTCTGGTTTAGTTGCAGTGTTTGTGTTTGGTCAGTGGTGTTTATTATTTGGATTCGTATTAACAGTCCGGGATCTGTTATGTGTACAGGGTCAAGTCGACAGCTTACCGAGTTGCATTAGAGCGTTGTTCAACAGGTGATTTGATATATCGGTGAGTACTCGAGTTCTTTCCAAACGCACGTGCATTTTATGAGTCACTATGTGTATATTGTGATGTGTGGTATGAGACAGAGATGTGATGCCACATGTATGATTGTATCTACTTCCCTATATGTGCTATATGTGCATAAATTACAGGTGTCCGCAATGTGTGATCGCGCAGACTGACTGTCCCTAACCAGTCATGAAGTATGCGACTGTATATATACAACAATGTTTATCGCCAGGTCGCTCATGTGCCTATTGTGTAGCTAACCGCTGCTGTGTGTGGCCTGTTAGCTGGGCAACGACGTCCTTTTGAGCTGAGACGTGCACCGAGGTTTGAGCCTCTGTGTTATTATGTTGAGCTATATGTGTTGTGCATGCTATGTGTTATATCTGCAGAGTCTAGCCCTCGCGTACTCACGAGCTTCTCAGCTTACGTTTTCGAGTCTCACTAGTCTCAGGCAATCAGATAGCGGGGTTGCAGCCGCAACAGCTGCCGAAGTAGGAGCTGGGATTGATTAGAGCTATGTTTGTGTATAACTGCTACACGCTGGTGTCATCTTTTGGGAAACTGTTGTATTTGATTAACATGTGTATGATAGCTAGCTTTCAGATCTGTATGTGTATCTGTATCAGACATGTGACATGTTGTGACGACTTCTGTATTAAAGTTTTTAATTATCAGCAAATTCCGTTAACCCCAGACACGTGCATAATGAGTTGCTTGTGATATTGCCACTTATGATATTATATGACGTGACATTTGTCTGTGAAAAGATGGTGTTACCCTAAATTAGGGTTTATTTTAAAAAAAAAACCAACATGTTTTCACGCTTTTTGCGTTTTCGTCAATCCATATTATATTTTTCCATAAAAGTCCTCAAATATATATATATTTGGTTTATTGAAATTTAGATATTAGAACTCGATTTTTCAGTTTTTTAAAACCTGGTTTACTATTTATAACCAAATTCTAATAATGAAAAAAAATAACGTAAAAAAATCAAAACGTGAAAACATGTTAGATTTTTTGACGAAATAAATGACAAAAAAAAGTGCTATTTCCGCCGGAGGCATGGTACCTTGATCCATCCAACCAAGCCCCTAAAATTTCTTCAGATGAACACAATCAAATATTCAAATCGGCGGAGGTGAAAGAGCAGCGAGCCGGCGACGGGGGACAACGACGGCGATAGAGAATAAAACCAAAATTTGAGTTTCTCTTCCAACAATTCCATTACTTGTAATCTAAATTTCATCCAGGAAGAAGCTTCACAGTTTCAATAACACTTTGCAGTTCTTCCATCCTCACAGGCGAAAGGTAAAAATTTCTCTGCATCTTCTGTTTCAATTGCAGCAGTTAATCCTTAATTAGTTAATTGCAACATATGAAGCAATGATACTAACCGTAATGGCTAGCTTAACCCTAAACTTGGACACGAGTCCACAATCTGTGTTCTTGTTATTGAATCAAATCTTGTATTGTAGTAAGGTTGTGTATTTGATTGATGTTTGAGTTTTTGTTGCAGATTAATGGATGCTCAAGCAAAGAAGAAGGCACTGTATCGTGCTAAATTGAAAGCACAAAAACAGGATAAACGTATTGATTCTCCTCTCGTAAGGTATGTAATGTTAACTTCTTGTAAATGTTTTTTTTTTTATTGTATGATGTTTATATATTTAGACAATTGAACTGGTAGCTGATTAGATAGCTGAAAATGTGTGATTAATAGTAATCCATCCATTTGCTTGTCGGAGCAGTCACACCAAATAGGATGCATAAGGCTTTGAGTTGTACTAGTGAATTATATATCATCTAAAGACATCAATGATTAAAACTGAAAGGATATATGGATGCAACATTGCAAAATCAAAAGAAGTATATGGGAAAGTCGCATACATAAACTGTAGTATATAAAAACATGGTGATTTTATACCATAAAGCTTATTTGACTAAAGGTTTGGACAAGAAGCAATTCCAAAGTCGCATGCATAAACATCAAAATTTTATACTAAAGACTTTAATAATACAAATCCGAATAGAAGCTCGACTGCTCAACAGTTCAACAAAAAAAATGACTTTAAAACATGCATCACTTTAACAATACAACTCCCTCCGGGATTTTAATAAACACTTTGTGTGCTTAATACTAAAGAATCTAAACAAACCCAATAAGAACCAAATACAAAAGCTTCAAACCACTTCTTAGCAATATCAAAATACCCATTTAATTAACGTTATTTACTCAATAAAAACTGAAATGTTTATTTTGCTAAACAAATCCACTTCAAAAATTGTACAAGATATAGTTTTGAATAAGAAAAAAAAGAACTTCGTGTAATTCACAATTACAATCTCAAATCAATAAACAGCAAAGACTAAAAGGGATTAGATAATAACTGGTTTAAGAAAGTTACCTGTAACCAAGTTGGTTAACTCACAATCCGAAGTGGATGAAATCGTGAAATTCTGGTCTGGCTTTGTAGATTTGATTGTTATTCGGAGAATCATTGAAGAATAAAATCTATTGCTTTAAAGTTTAGTAGAAGAAGAACGAAAAGAGTATTTCGATAGAAATAGAGTGATAGACCTTTCGATCTTGACATTTAGATCTCCTCACCCAGCGTCCATGGGTATGCTGCTGCAAATCTTCAATATGCATATGGAATGGACCACTTTTGGCTTTTGTTTGCACCATAGAACTGGGTTGGGCCTTTGAAAAACTAAAGATACATAGATATATATCATATATATACATAGGCCTTGTATATATTTGAGGCCCCAAATGATTGGGGGCTCTGTGCAGTGGACCGGGCTGCACTAGGTAAAGGAGGGGCCTACTTATTGGCCCTTGTATTTAGTTAGCAATCCTCATTTGTAAGTAGCTTCACCTCGGCGGCATGTGTTGTGCATGACTAGCTCTGCTTTCTTTTAGTAAGATAATACCTACTTGAATTATTAGATTACTTGCTGTTCTTTTAACATGTTTTGATGATGTTAGGCACTAGTTAAATTAAGAAATGCTGTTATACATCTATATTTTGGTTGCCTCATACTTTTTTGTGGTTCCAGGTACAATGAATCTGACCAACCCGTCTGTAGGGTCTGTGATATTGTTCTAAAATCTGAGTCTGCTTGGAGTGCACACCAAATATCTGCAAAGCATCGTGAGGTAATATATTTTACTATCTATGCAGAACTTTAAAGCTTTTCTCTGGAGCATATGAATATTTATCAAGTTATAAATCATTGACACTTGAATTGAATTTTTTTATTCATGCTTTCTTGCTTAGAGTGGGATGGTTATCTTCTACTGAATACTGAAGCACACTTTTATGCTAGACAGTTGAGGGTACTTATAGTTACGTTATAGTTCATCAATTTTGTGTTTGTTCTATGGTACTTGTGGTTACCATATGTTTGTCATGCCCATACATTTGTTGGGAACTTGAAGCGTTACCGACTCTTCATTATATATGATGCATGTCTGCATGATATGAATATGTAAAAATATATTTCTCATACTTTCTCTATGTTGGCCATGTGAAATTGTTAAAACATGTTAGGGGTTTCTTAACTTCTTTTGACATTCTTCTCTGTGTCTTTTTGAGAAGGTTGTGAACTTGTATGTTCAGTAGCTGCATCTTTTCTTTTATTTCTTTTAGTGTCTATGCTGATCTATAGAAGGTTGTGGTTGATATAAACATGAAGTATTTTATCGTAGCAGTCAATGACATTGAAATTTATATTTTCTTCTCCTTGATTAAGTGAGCCATACAGTAGTATATGTTTTAATTCTCCACACCTTCTGTTTCGTGCCTCATGATGAGAGGTTTGACCAACATGTTTGATTGTTAATTTTTGTTATCGCGTATATATTCGCAGTTGCACACACATATGCTTGTTTTGTTCTATTCGTACTTTGCCCGTTCTGAGATTCAAAAGAAGTGCTGATTTTACAGGCAATTAAAAATGTAAAAGCAAATGCTGCTGCAGCTGGTAGGGTCAACAATGCAAAGGCCGGGGCTTCTAAAGAATTTGATAGAGCTAAACCCGAATCTCCGGCCGAGTCATATAAAAGTCAAACCGGACCACCTCAAGCTCAGTCCCAATCCGTGCTTCCTTCCGATTTCTTTGATAAACCTGAGTCAAAGAAGCAAAAGAATGGTAAGAAAGCATCACATTAATTGATCAACTTATAATTAAAAACCTTTTTTTTCCTGAAATATAATTCTAATTGTTCTAAGTGGACTGGTAAGGAATGTCCAGACTTAATATGAACTTCAATAAATCACATCTTTCTTGACACTAAAATAAATTAGCTTACTACCAAGTAGCCGTTTGGTGGAAGTTAGTGGTTGAGTGCATTTGTTGGTGTTCTAATTCTGTAGTAGACATTAGACAAGCCATAGGAAGTGATAATTAGGGTCTGGTTTTTCCAATTCTGCTGGATTCTGCATACTAAATAACCCGACAGTGCTTTTTTTCTTTTTCTTTTTTTTTTTTGTATTGGGGATTAACATGTATTATGAAGAAATTGGTAGAATTGCATTTGTGAATCTATCTGTAATTTCTTTGCTAATTACATATGGCATTTCAATACAACATATTCATTATTATTATGGTTAATTGCCAAAAGAGGTAACCAACTTTGCCCTTTTTTTATTGTTTAAGGTAACCAAGGTTGTTTGCAATAGGAAAAAGGATCGAACATTCATTTTGGTATTTACCGTAATCGGTAACCTTTAATAATTAAAAAATTAATGTTTGGTTACCTTAAACGATAAAAAAAATATAACGTTGGTGACCTTAAATCATTAAGAAATTGAAAGTCTGATTCTTTTTTTTTCTATTGCAAATAAATTTAGTTACCTTAAATAATGAGAAATGAGAGCTTGATCCTTTTTTCTATTGCAAACAAACTTTGTTACCTTTAACAGTAAAAAAGGTAAAGGTAGTTACCTTTTTTTGAAATTAACCCTTATAATTGTATTATCATCATGAATATTCTGTGCTGACTTATTTTTTTTAATCATGAATCTGATTGTCGTCTATTCACTAGAAATTACTGATGCAAAGTTGCTGGACGATAATAAGAAAACAAAGGTGGTGGGCTCTGTTCAAGTTAAAGTCATGAATGAGTTTGATGTGGGAAACAACAGAGTTGATATCTCTACGGCCAAAGTTTCAGAGACAATAACTGATGATATTGAGACTTCTCAAACACGTGCTCTTCCTGAAGGCTTCTTTGATGATAAAGATGCTGATCTTCGTGCACGTGGAATTACTCCTGTTAAGCTAGATATCAAGTAAGTCCTCACATATTGTGGTTATGTATATTATTCCTATCATCCTTCAATTATCTAGTTTTTTGATATTTTCTTATCAACACATGGGCCATGTGTGACTGCTCTAGAAGGCCATATGTCTGAACAAAATTTAAAAAAATTTATGCATCTTCTGTTCAATCATTGATCAATTAAGCATAAATTCATACTCTAGGGTGTTAAATTGACAAAAGAAAAGAAGATAATTTCATTATTTTGCAACCATATTACTCAGGTGCTTTCAGTTTGTTATCATTTAGAGAGTTCTCATATTGAGTATATATTCACAGGATCAGCAAATGAATAATATGAATACACTTCAAAATTTGATAATTACACGAGAAAAGAAGGTATTTTCATTATTTAGTAGCTGTAGTACGCGGGTGATCCCAGTTTGTTAGAACTTAGGGAGCATTTGGTATCGTGTATTGACATTTATAAGCCATTTTAATCAATGATAGTTATACATGACACTGAAAATGAAGAAAATACTATAAGTAGCATTTGGTTCGCAGAATTATGCAGAAGGAATTGGAATTGGAATCCGAAACATGTTTGGTTGGCTAAAAATGCAATTGGAATCTAATTCCATATTTTATTTAGTTCATAAGATCAAATGACAAAACTGTCATTTTTTTATTTTTTTATCATCATTTTCTTCTTGTTTTATATAAGTGGGTGGGGGTGGGTATGGTAAGGTAAGGTGGGGTGGGGTAGGCGGGTGTATACGGTAAGGTAGGATAGGATGGTAGGGTTGATGAGTAATGGTAGGATAAGTATTATTGGGTAGGGTAGGGTAAAGTAGGATTGGTGGGGTGGGGTAGGCGAGGTGGGTGGTATAGATAGGGGGTGATGGTAGATATGATAAGGTGGGTGGGTTGGGTGGTTAGGTAGGTGGGTATCATAGGGTAAGGTATGATGGCCATAGGTGGGTAAAGGGTGCAGTTGGTAGGGTAGGGTGAGGTGAGGTGGGTAAGGTAGTATGTGGTGGGATGGGTTGGATAGGAGTGGGGGTGTGGTGGGGAGGATCGGGTGGGCTGGGGTAGATGGGTAGGGTAGGGTTGGGGTGGTCTGGCAATGACCAAACACCCTCTAAGAATTCTCATATTGAGTATTTATTCACAGGTTCAGTAAATAAATAATGAATACACTTCAAAAACTGATAATTACAACAATACATATACATGATAATATAACAATCACTTAGATGTGAGCTAACATGATAAGAAAGCTATTGATTTCTTTTAGTACAACAGGAGATAAAGCATAAAGCAGAAGAAATTGTTATTATATAAATTGGATGGAATCAATTGTTGTCTTGTACTCTTGTTATATGAAGTTTTGAAATGATTTGATGTATTTGATTTAACGTCTGATAATGGTAGCAGCTCAAAAGTGCACACAATCCAAAGGAAGAAATCATCAAAAGTGAAATGTGCGAAAAACTTCATGACTCATGAGGAAGCTGTAAGAATACCTTTTGCGCACACCGCACAAAATTGATGTTGTTTTACAGTGTTTGTAAATATGTGAATTTTAGGATTATACATACAACATATTTATAATATGTGAATTTTAGGATTATACATACAACATATTTATAAATACTCATATATAAATATAAATTAATTATAACATCCAAAAATATGTTTTATAAGACAACCATAATTGTTAAAATATTCAAATACACATGCTTCAAAGTTCAAATATAGAGTTCTAGTTCATTAATATTATATTAGAATATTTGATGGATGCTTCTTGATCTTCTTGACCATATTATCTGTTTTTAAAATTTTTTTTAAAAAGTTGACTTTTGACCCGCCTAGGACCGCTTAGCCCGATTCCGCCTAGACCAGTCCGATCACAGGCGAGTCGTAGCGGTACTCCTCCGATCAGCGCCTAGGCGCCGCCTAGTCGGCCGCCTAGGCCAATTTTTACAACACTGGATTAGGTTTGGTGATTATGAGATACAATAAGTACCTGAGGTCTCTTATACACAGAAATGCCCTTATCTAATATGATCTTCTTGATACCCAAGAAATACATGAGTTCTGTAAGTTTGTTTAAATGTCTGTTTGAAAAAGACCAAATAATCCAGCCACGTCGTTGCAAAAAAAACATAACCAAGTTTTAGGAACTGATAAATCGATACTTGAGGAGTGTGCTTAAGACTACAAAAACACTGCAGAACAAACTCTATCCTGAGTTTTTAGAGGAAAGGAAACTAAGAGAGGGAAGGAAGTGAGAAGAAAGTTATATTGTGTTTGTGTTCCTGAGCTGGAAAGGAGGGGATGAAAATTGCTATTTTAATGCTTTCCGTCCATTTCTATCCAAAATTAGAAGGAAGGTTTTGGAAGGAAAATCTAACAATATTTCCTTATGAATCCTTCCCTTTATCTCCTAAAAAACTCATGAACACGTAATTTTTCATTTTCTTTCCCTTTCCTCCTAAAAAGAACTCGGGAACACTTTTTTCTTTTTTTTTTTCTTTCGAACTAACATAACTAAAAAGAAAATAGAAATTAATTAAAAAAGCATGATGCAACAAAAAATAATATTCATTTTACATTTTAGGTGACACAGACATAATGGATTGTATATCATACACGTAGAGGTCTTACTGATCCTTTTATTGTGGCTTTGTTTTGGACATTGGTGTTCCCAATTTTCCATTTTTTAGGTGATATAATAGTTTTATGAAAACTTCTGTCGTCTTTGTTCATGTATTATGTGGAATAGAAGTTGAGAGCTTCTAACATATAATAGAAGATAAATATTACATAATATAAACTCTTATGCTTTATTTATTTTTTAGTCTAAAGTAATACTGTATCATTTAGTAATTTTTGAAATTAAATTTATATTGACTTTGAACATTAAAATGGTGATATCTATAGATAAATTTATTTAACAGAGAATTCAATGAAAAACCTTATCAATATTCGTTATTATGCTCACATAAGTCTTTAATTCATGAAAAACCTGAACAGAGACGAGTACAAGGAGTTTGAGAAGTTGATCCAAGAAGACTTGAAGGAGGTAGACAATCGACTGGAAGAAGAAGAGGTTCGGATTATTATCTTCCTGATGAATATAAAATACAACTGTTTCACTTTGCACTTCTGCTCCTGTTGCCACTTACATGAAGCTCTTCTAATTTGTTTTCAAATGATCATGTAGTATGATGCAGCTGAGATGATTGAAGAGGCGGAAACTGTGGAGCAAAAGTTAGTATTTTTCTCTACGGGGAAAAGAAAATTGTTATTGTCAGTTATGGGTAACCAACTATAAAAAATATCATTCTTTGTTTCTCATAGTTGTTTATGCCCTAAACTAATTTTATTTGTTCCATCCGTGTGAAATTACCATATTTTAAATTATTTCCTGCATTTTTTTTTGCATTTAAGTCTTTTGTTCTGAAATCCGATGATAATATTAATGACCAGATCATGCAAAATGAGGCTAAAAACAAAGCAAAGAAAACGAAACTAAAAATGGTAAGTTCATGACAATGGAATAAATAAAAATAGTTCGAGGACAAAGACAAAAAAAAAAAAAAAAAAAAAACAACAACAACAACAAATCAGGGACAAAAATAGACATTTTTATAGTTGGTTACCCTTAAATAACAATTACCCAAAAGACTAAATGCTATAGAGTCGAAATGCTCGAGAGGAAAAACTTTGACATTCAACTTTGTTGCAGGACTTATAGGGAGAGAGTGGAAATGCTCAAGAGGAAAAAATTGGAGCTCAAGGCTGCCAGGTCTAGTAAGCGGAGTAAAGCTCCGCAAGTGGTGGAGAAAGAGAGTAGTGACGATGAACCTTCGAGTGATGAAGATAGTGATGATGCGGTCGATTGGAGAGCGAAACATTTGTAGACACGATTTTACATGGTACACAGATTCTTCACTCTATTTGTCTATGTTACTTCTTGCTGATGCAGCTCCTTTTACAATTATGGATGCATTGAACATTATAATTTTGTGGTTTTTCGGGCGACCTTTACCCTTTTAGCCAAAATACATATCAGAATGTTCGGGGTACTTGCATTTTGTTTAAGCGTCGAACACATGTACAAATCAGGCCGCTAGACAAGATTGCTGACATGCAAAAGCTGTTTGATGCCGGGTTCTTGATCTTTACAAAACCTTTACCAAATGAACCATCAACAGTCGCTTCACAAATTTTCATCCAAAATTTTACCCTTATAAAAGGGGCTTATATCAGGTAATATATTTTCTTATTTGTGTCACTTGGGTCATATATTTATTTTCAAATTGCTTGAGTCATCAACTTTCGAAACCTGTCCGAATTAGTCATTATTTTATGCTTTTAGAGACACTTTTTTAGCGCCGAATTTTCACATTTGGTGACACTTATTTATGTTAATGACAATTTGGTTTTTGAAAGTATAATGAATAAGCGGTACAAAAAACTATAATGACCTAAGTAAGACAAATGAAAAAGTCTTATTATTTAACAACAAACAATCATAAATTTACCAAGTACACATGCTTGCAATGCATCTTCTCTTTATAGCAAGATGATGCTTTTGGTGCACCTAATTTACAGGGTTTGCAAATAGTTGGTTTCACATAAAACCTGTAAATTGTTAGGGTTATTTGCATAATTTTTCCATATATTAATTTGATGGTTCTATGTTTGTTTATAGAAATCAATTATCTTTAACTTCTTTATGAAACACATCAATCTAGTAATATTATTGGAATAAAAGGTAAACTATGTGCTGAAATGAGTGATTATTCGTCTGGCCAACAATATTTTTCGACGTGTCATTTCACTAGTCAACCTGACGTGACACTTTTTAAAAATTATCGATCATGATTATCAGGTAGGTTACCATGATTGGTGGGTTTTCATTAGTATATTTTGCTAATTAATAAGAAAAATAATGTGTTATCCAAATTAGAAAAATTATGATAATATGTTATATTTTTTCGTAATTTACCCATTAATCAACCATACGCGTCGACAAAATAGACTTAAACGGATAAACCAGTTGCAAACTATCTTCATGTCATCAAAATACCAAATAAAGTCGAGTGACTTCTGATATAAATAAAGTCAGGAAATTATGTCTAGTATAAGCAAGGGTAAATGACCAAGTGTTGTAAAATTATAATCAAGTTTTATTATTGTTTCATTTCAACTCATTTAATTTTTTTTCCTTAGAAGTTTCAACTCAAGTTTCTAACTTTATTTCTAATGATGTGTGTACACACACAAAAGTGTTATGGAGTCACATATTAAATGTACACGTTCGTTATGATAAAATATTTTATTTTATGCAAAAGTGCAATACAAACATGTGAATTTCGTAAAAACCTTTCAATTTCAATAAAAAAAACACTTAAAATTTATACATTTAATGTATAGAATTATGCATTTGATGTGAAAATTTATATATTTTGATAATTTTATGCATTCCATGTAAGCATTTATGTATATCAGATAAATTTGTCTACTGGGGTTTAGCCCATTTTGTATGAGGGGTGATATGTAAGTGAGAGGTCTTTGGTTCAACTCCCTTCGAAGACAAATTGGAATTCTAAGTGGTGAATGTAAGTTCTAAAGTCCCCACTTGAGGCAAATGAGTAGTTTAGGAGTAAAAGTAGTTTAGTTTGTCGTAAAAACAATTTGTCTACTTTATGTACGAATTTATGCATTTGACAAATTTTGTGCATTTAATGTTCAAATTTATGCTTTTAGTGTACAATTTTAAATTTTAAAGGTAATCTTAATGTTAGATTATGATATTTGTTAATATTGAAGACCAATAATTGTTTTGTGTTATAAACTTAATTTTTTAATATGCATTTGATGTACAAATTTGTGCATTTTGGATTGGTTCTTACGTTCTCATGGAATTGAGTGATCCTCACCGGAACCCAAAACTCAGCCATATGTGTGTGTGTGTAATTGCGTTCAAGAGAGTTTTACATCTTTTGCGGAGTGCTGAATGTATCATCCTTAAACATTTTTTTTATAATTTTTTTCACAATCATGTTTAAATTAAAAATACAAGACTAATTGTAAAAAAAATCACATGCAAACACACACTGGAACAACCGAACAATGTGACGTGCATGTTCACACTTACGTTGTGAACATACGTTCAAAGTCATTAATAGTTTATTGAAATCATTAATAGATTAACTATATCATCAATAGATTATCATCTATAAATTAATTGTTAAGAGTAATTTACCAAGTTATTGCTTTCTCATTTGTTTAGAACCATGTAGAGTTGACATTATGGTCTTTTTTTTTATAAAGCAGTTGACATTGTAAGTTTTTGGTGATAATAACAATTTTATATTTATCAAAAGAAAACTATTCATTTTTCAATTTCAGTTTTCAGGAAAAAAAAAATAAAGGTTTCTATAAAAAGTGAAAACTTGTTTAGATAATGAATTTTTAGTTTTAAGAACAATAAGATGAATGATTATAAAATAAGAAAAATAGGATAGGAGATAGACTAGTAAGAGAGAGAATTGGAGTATTATAAAGAAATATAGGGTAGATAATAGAAAAGTAAGAGAGAGAATATAAAAAATAGTATTTTAAAAAGCAAAATAAAAATTTATGATATTGTTGTTAAGTAAACAACTTTTAAAAAAAAATAAATAAATAAGATGGAAATAGATCTTAGGTTTTCAGAAAGTAACCATCGTATGATATCTTTACAGACATCACATAGTATATGTATCAAGTCCAACCAACCATCATCATTTTTTCATCAACATATAAATGTGAAGAAAATAAAACATCTTTTAATAATATTTCTTCTTTAAATTATGTAAATCTTCAACCATATTCCTTTTCAGAGAATTAGAAAAAATTATCTTAACATTTAAAAGAATGAAATATGTCATTTGTTGGAAATATAATAACAGGGTACGAATAGGAATCATAGATCTTTGATGAACTTGTGATCGTGTGCAAAACACTTTCTGTAAACAAACATTTGATCCTAATAAAGGTTTTCAAAAATTGTTCCGGGATAATACACAAGAAAATGCATAAAATTCGAATTGATCAATTCGTGTGTGTATGTATATTCATTCCCATAGTCATTCTGAGTGGATATGATCAACGTTAGCCTACAAAATAACCGCCAATGACGGTTAAAACCACTAATATCAATAGCATGTTGATAAACATTAGCATGAACACTTGCTCCTTTGCCGTTAAGGATGTGAAGCTTCATCGTCAGCATGTGTACGACGTCAGCCCTAGCAACATCAACACTAGCACATGTTGAACTGTAATAGCATTTGCTGATCCAAGGATCGAAGTTAGGTCTCAACACTTGCTGGTTAAGATTAACGAACGAACAAAAATTCCAACACTAAACAACTCCTGGAAAAATCATATGCCCCGCCCCCTAAGACTCAACAAGAGGCGCAACTCCTTTAACCCCCACATTAACATCCATGTCTAGACTATGACACTACTTGGGGTTGTTTGTTTACTTCTTAATGGAATCATTAAGAAGTAATTTAAAGGTAAAATAACTTTTTAATGATTCCATTTAGAAGTAAACAAACATGGTCTTATACAAGTGTGCACTTGGTACCACCAAACTTGTTCTAGTATGATCCATAATTTTCACAGGTAAGGAAATTACATTAAAATAACATCATTAAAGTGAGTTTTCATCATTCAAACTTTAATTTTGAAAAGTTGAAGTTCTCTGTTGGAGAAGACCTAAGTAAAGATCGCAAGTGACAAAAGTTATAATATGAATTAACATGCCTAACAGGTTAACCTAAACCATTTTGTATACTTTCATTTGGACCTATGGTTATCATATACGATTTCATGTGTATTAATTCAAAGAGATATTGCACCATGGTGGTAGCAATCGATATGGCCTTGTATATCATGTTGCTGTTCAAAAAAAAAAAAAAGAAAAAAAAAACCGATGTGGTTTAATCCATATTATTACAATATTACATGTTAACTCGTACTAATTAGTATTTTCATTTTATTTGATTAAGTTGATCTATGCTTAGTAATTTCTTAAATAATAAATATATTACGAGTTTACAATGGTTCTTGTTATTCTTGGATAATCAACTTTGCATCTATCAAATTTGGAAACAAATAACATAATTAAGGTACTTAAATTATAGTAATAATGGATTTATGATATTTAACATTCAGTTATCGAATAGAAAGTAAATGAAAACAAAAGAAAAAGGGAGAGAATGGAAAGAGAAAGAAAAAAAACGAGAGGAAATAAAGTAATCTTTTGTATTCTGGGAGGAATATAAAAAGAAATGTATATAACGAGGAAATTTGTTTGCGCTTCGCGACGGGGTCTAATGTCATACGAAAAATATTTAAATTTATAAAACTAACATATTAACATACATATTTGATATTTGAAGCAAAATGTTATGTTATTCTATGAAATATATTACAATTTTTGAAATTATGCGTTATTGACTTTGAATACAACGTTTGATTCCAAAATTGTTCACACCACCACCATCAGAATATAACTTTCAATTCCAAAGTATGTTGAAAAAAATTAAAAAAAAATATCAATGCCAATTAAAAAAATACGAAAATGAATAAAAATCAAAAAAATCTTCTATTTTACTTTTTATTTTTTTAGTTTTTTCACATTCATACAATTCTATCCATACAAAATGTGTTATCCATCACAGCTTCATTTAGTAATAATCATCAAAATCAATTAAAATTTAATTTATTAAGTAATTAGTATTAATAATAACGATAAAAAACCTTTATAAAGTAACTTAAAATTTTTTTACTTTAAAAGACATAGTACAAATAAATAAGTGATCACAATAAAAATAAAAATAGAAATACAGTTGCATAATTAATTAATTATTATTACACATCAAAAATATATTTGTAAAAAGAATTCCATGTACTCATGAATCATAATCATCATTCATCGACATTAACCATTGTGTCACATTATCTGTTTTATGTACATACAATTGCTTTGAAGTTTAAAGGAAATAAAAAAAAATTATATAAATAATAATTATTATACAATTGTATTTGAGGTAGTGTATAAAAAACAGAACCATTATTATTCAAGCATTCGTGAAGAAAGAATACATATTTTCTTAAAATACATTTAGGAAATAAAATATTTAATAGTAAATTAGTTTAATTTATGTCAAACTAATATTTTAAAATAAAAATATATTAGTTTATAACTCAACATGTAAAAACCAATTAAGTAAATATAAATAATTAGTATTATACAATTGTATTTGAGGTAGTGTATAGAAAACATATAAATAATTATTATTATACAATTATATTATAATATTTTTTTAATTGTTTTCTAAAATGGTATTTTTATCTAAAATAATATAAACTTTCTTTCTTTTCTTTTTACTCCCACTTACTAAAAGAAAGATTTAGAAAGAAAAGCATCCTTATTTTTCTTTCCATCTCCTTCATAAAAAACATTTAAAAACCACATGTTTTGTTCTATACACTAGGGGTGAGCATGGAATCATCGATTGGTTTTTGGCAAAACCCAAAAACCAAACCGAACTTCGGTTTTTGTATTCAAGAAAATCGTTCGGTTTGGGTTTTAAACGGTTTGGTTTTTCGGTTTTTATCTCAGTTTCGGTTTGGTTTCGGTGTTTCGGTTTCTCTTTGTTCATGCTTTTCAATTTCAATTCTTTATTTCCAAAACCAAACACTACACACCCACCCACCCACACACACACATATATATTAGAATAAACATATATGTGGTTACATAAAATCAATATATATAATAATTTATGTATTATTTCACAAACAAGATTAATACATTAGATCATTGTATCATTCAAAACCATTGTACAACATACAAATGCAATAACAATAATAATCATCATCAAATATTCAAAGTGAGTTTTAGCCTCATATGAAATTTAGACATCGAAAAGTTAAAATTTTCAATAAAAAACTTAAATGAAGAAGTGTAAAGAAATAAGAATATTTACAAATTTTAAAATTATAAAACATTGGTTCGGTTCAGTTTTTTTCGACAACCAAACCGAATTTCTTGGTTTTTGAAAATTCAAAGTACGTCAAACCAATCCAAAGTACAAACGGTTTGGTTTTTTGGTTTCTTTTTTTTCAGTTCCGGTTTTTTTTTTTTTTTTTGCACACCCCCTACTATACATCCTTTCATTTCTCTCATTTTATTTTGTTTATTTACATTTGTGAACACGACGTAAATGGATGGCTAGGATTGATGATCGTTATATGGTCATGATTATATATATATATATATATATATATATATATATATATATATATATATATATATATATATATATATATATATATATATATATATATATATATATATATAGGGTTGAAATAATTGCAGAACTTTAATTTAGTGTAGAACCATAGAACCAATCTAAACCATTGGATTATAATATTACACTAGGGATAAGATTATAATTATGCAATTAACATATAATTAATAGTAGCCTACCAAGTTTGACTGTCCACTTTGACCATTTTTGACTTTTTTAATATCGAAGGTACATGCAGTGTTGCATATATGATATATAGTATCACTTCGACGTTGAATGTGTGATATAAACTGTAATTCGACATTGAATGATCTCTATATAATATATTGAATGGACGTCTAGGTAAAAAAAATTTTTACGAAAAATAAACACGTAAAATTTTTTCGAAAAAAATATATCATTACTGTTCTCATTAAATCAACCAACTTTTGACTACTAATTTTGACCATTATTTTGGTTTTGTTAATTTTGAATGTACATGCAGTGTTGCATCGACGTTGAATATACGACATCAAGTGTTCATTCGACATTGAATGATATCGGCATGCTACATTGCATCGTGGTCTGGGTAATTTTTTTTACGAAAAATAAACACGTAAAATTTTTTCTAAAAAAATATATCATTACTGTTCTCATTAAATCAACCAACTTTTGACTACTAATTTTGACCATTATTTTGGTTCTGTTAATTTTGAATGTACATGCAGTGTTGCATCGACGTTGAATATACGATATCAAGTGTTCATTCGACATTGAATGATATCGGCCATGCTACATTGCATCGTGGTCTGGGTAATTTTTTTTACGAAAAATAAACACGTAAAATTTTTTCGAAAAAAATATATCATGACCGGTCTCGTTTTAAAGAATATAAAATTCTCGTTTTTATGGTATTTTAATTTAAATAAAAGGATATTTATTTTACTAATGCCAATCTTTTTGCTATTTCCAATCTATTCCTTTTTTACCCTGAAAGAATTAAAAAATCACTAATGTCAATCTTTTTTTCACTAATTTCAAACTTTATGGTTTTAATCAAGATCATTAGATTAATCTAATCTATAGACGATATTGGTTCTACGGTTCTACAATAAATTTAGGTTCTGCAATGATCTTTTATATATATATATATATATATATATATATATATATATATATATATATATATATATATATATATATATTGATGTGTGTGGTTTGTTTAGATAAAGGGAAAGACTAAGCCATAATTAAGCAAGTGTATCCATAGGTTTTACCGATCAAATATTCAAATCAATGTTATGTCACTTCATATTTAAAAAAAAAAAATGCAAGAATACAATGGCATATAGGCACGTAACTTACTACATGAAATACATTTAATTTGATACATAAATAATTTATTATTTTACACATAGATACATATATATTTTTTCAAGAGAAGTAAATACTTCAGCATAAAAAACCCATAATTTAAATAAAAAAGATTCCAAGCGGAAACTAGAAAACTTGGTCATTCGGTTCACAATTTCTTTTCATAAGATTTGAATTCTGTTAAAGAATTTGTATTATATAGTATTTTCATTTCTCAGGTATTTGTAAATAAATTTGCATTATCTTTTTAAAAAATATTGTTAATTGAAGAATGCAAAGTAAATGTGATTTAAAATCTTAGAGGGAGGTTGGGTTTTTAAATGACAAAAAAATAATGTGGCGTTTGGTTCATGGAATGGAATTCGAATAAATTGGAATTTAAATTTGTAGTTACTAATTTGGTTGATGGTGAATGTAGAAGCTGATTTTTAATATTGGTTAGAGATGTAGATTGAAATTTTCATGTATAAGTTGGAATTTAATTCATGTATAAGTTGGAATGAATGTCACATTCCTATAAACAAAAAATTTTGATGTAAAATACATAAAATTTGACCCTGTACATTAGTTATCAAAAATGATAAACAAGCCAAATTTAATTTCAAATTCCATCGAATTACATCATACGAACCAAACTCCACCTGAGGGATTTAAGAAATCCCACCATTTTAAATCCTTATTGAAATACGTTAATCAAACAGAGGATTTTAAATGCAAATCCTAGTGAGTTAGTTCCAGGAAATCCGCAAACCAAACGCCCTTAGGGCTGGACTCGATGGCTCGACGAGCTTTTTAAAATATAGTAAGATGATGCTTTTGGTGCACCTAATTTACAGGGTATGTACTATGCAAATAGTCGGTTTCACATGAAACATGTAAATTGTTAGGGTTTTTTTATGTGATGATGTATGTTTGTCTATGCACAACCACGGTATATAAATTTGATGGTTCTATGTTTGTTTATAGTTATCAATTATCAAAAGTCGTACAATAGTCGTGTACTTTTTAAAGTGTATCGATATGGTACGTGTATTTTTTTAATTATTCATCTTATACGTGTACTTTCTGAATCGTTGTACGTGTACCTATACTTGTTCTATGACCAACTATTTTGTAATATAAGCTAACATGGCATATGATTATTTAATTTGGCGATTAAAATCTAAATTAATGTTGCTTTCTTGTATCACATAAATTGCCAACTCAAGTAATTGTTAAAATTCACATCACATTTGTCTTGCCAACTCATATCCTGAAACTGGAAAACATTGTCCACATAATCTTTTTTAACCGATATAGCTTGTAACCGGTAACCTTAGGGATCATATTTGACCGATTCAGAAAGTACACGTATACAATGAAGAATTAAAAAAGTACAAGTACCCTATCGATACACTTTAAATAGTACACAACCATTGTACGACTTTAGCCCTAAATTCTCAAAATTAACTATCAAGTGGAAACACATCAGTCTAGGTAATATTATTGGAAGAGAAAGTAAACTGTGTGCTGAAATGACAGATTTTTCATATGGACAACAACATTTTTCGACGTGTCATTTCACTAGTCAACCTAACATGACACTTTTTAAAAGATCATCGATCATGATCATTAGGTAGGTCACCTTGATTGGTGTATTTTCATTGGTATAGTTTGCTAATTAATAAGAAAAATAATGTGTTATCCAAAATAGAATGATTATGACAATATGTTATATTTTTTTGTAATTTACCCATTAATCAACCATACTTTCGACAAAATAGACTTTAACGTTTAAACCATTTCCAAACCATCTTCACGTCATCAAAATACCAAATAGAGTCGAGCGACTTCTGATATAAATAAAGTCCAGAAATTATGTCTAGTATAAGCAAGGGTAAATGAGCAAAGGAGTGTTTGATAGCTCTTATCAGAGTCTGATCAGACGTAAACCTCTTATTCGGTAGGAGGTTTAGAACGTAAGTGCGTTTGATTGAGAGGTAAAAACCTCTTATCGTGTCTCCTTTTGATAAGACATAAACCTTCATCTTATTACCACTTAATTAAAAAAACGCGCTATGTTGTTCTCTCTCTTATGGCAACTCACCCCAAACCCTACCCCCACTCAACCCTACCCCACCCTCAACCTACCCTACCCTACCCCTAACTACCCTCAACCTACCTATATCACCATACACCCACCCCACCCCACCCCACCCCCACCCCACTCTACCCTACCCCACCCCTACACTAAACCTACACTACCCCTCAACCAAGCCACCTCACCCTACCCCACCCGTACCATACCTTGCCCCTCAACTTACCAACCCCACATCTACTCGTATCCCATCCCACCCTACCCCAACCCTACCATAAACCTACCAACCCACCCCTACCCTACCCCTTCAAACCTACCTACCCCACCCCCACCCTACCAGTATCCCATCGCATCCTACCCTACCCCTACCCTAAACCTACCCATCCCATCCCACCTCTACCCTACCCCCTACCCTTAAACCTACCCACCCCACCCACCTCACCCCTCAACCTACCCACCTACACCTACCTTACCACCACCTTATCCCTACACCATTACTCTACCATATCCTACCCCACCGACCCTCAACCTACCCACCCTTATCTTACTTGAATCTTGTTAAAGTTGTTTGAATCTTTTTAAAGGGTTTACTTGAATCACTTTGATTCAATGATATTATTGTTATTTGATACTTGACTTTAATAAATGATTTATTTGGTATTAAGAATGAATATGTAAAATTAATAAAAATAACAGAACAGATAATTTATAAAACAAACAGGCTTCTTGAATTCTCTTTATCAGACCTCAGTATCTTATCAGGACCACCTCTTATCAATCAGAATTGAAATCAGACATCAGACAATTTACTCATATGCAATCAAACAACACCTAAATTTTGTAAAATTATAATCAAGTTTTATTATTGTTTCATTTCAAGTCATTAATTCTTTTTCCTTAAAGGTTCAACTCAAGTTTCCTTAGAGGTTCAACTCAAGGTTCAACTCAACCTCTAAGGAAAAAGAATTAATGACTTGAAATGAAACAATAATAAAACTTGATTATAATTTTACAAAATTTAGGTGTTCTTTGATTGCATTAGAGTAAATATCTTATGTCTGATTTCACTTCTGATTGATGAGAGGTGGTCCTGATAAGATACTGAGGTCTGATAAAGAGAAAATTACACAAATGGTCCCTGTGGTTTGGAGGTTTTTGCAGTTTTCGTCCCTCAAACTTTTTTTACGCTACAGGTACCAAAAATTCAAACCTTTAACACAAATGGTCCCCGCCGTCAAATAGGGCCGTTAGGCCAGTTAAGTAATGGGAGTATTTTGTTCATTTTGGTATTTTTGTTGATGTTAATAATAAATATGAAAAAGAAAGTATAAATTAAATCAAAATTAACACAACAAATTTATAAAAGAATTATATCTGGAATCCTTTTGCTCATCTTCGGTTCGTCTCAGTTTCCATTCTACCATCGGCTTCCATTCCATTCCATCATCGCCGCTCGTTGTTTTCTTCACGTTCAAAGATTTCAGAAATAGGGCTGGTATATAATCTCAAGCTCTGCGTCAAGAGCTGCATCTCAAGGCAGGTTTCCTGCAATAGTCAACAGATTACGTCGTGTAAATCGGAAGTTCAACAGTTTACAACTCAAAACTCCTGAAAGCTCTACGTCAGGTCAGAAACAGCTCTGGTTCTGGCACCGGCGCTTCTCCTACTAAATCTTCCCGTTGTAGACGCGCTGTCCGTGAGGCTGCGGACCGAGTACTTGCGGCAACGACGAAAGGGCGTATTCGATGGAGCCGCACAATTCTCACAAATAAGTTCAAAATGAAATTCATCAAGAACTTACCGTGTAACAACCCTAATATTTAATATTTATTTTGAGAAAATACAAATCTTGAATATTAATAAATTTTGTAGCATATAAATGAATGTTTGGTGTAAATTATAATGGGTAAGTCTTGATATTGGAATGAGGACTTTAAAAGAAATGAGAATAATTCCAAGGACTAGATGATAAATAATAATAAGTCTAAGGATTAAAAGAAAAAGACAAAAGAGATATTTCATCTCTTGTTTTTTATATAGGCAGATTCTCCTTTTTTAACATCCATTTCAAAAGAGAGGAAAAAAAAAAGAGAGAGCTCTTTGGTGAAGAAGAGAGCAAAAATCTGATTTTTGGGAAGCTTCATACGTTTTTTTGAAGATCCAAAAGGTACCAACTCTTACCTTCAAAACTCTTACTCTTTTTCTTCTCCTCACCATCTTCATTTAAAGAAGATGGGAATCCTAAATGGGTTTCTATGGAGAATGTGTTGCAAGCATTAGATCTTGAGGGAGAATGATGAAATAGTTAGATTCACCATTTAAAAACATAATATGCAAGTTTTAATGTATGTGGTGGGTTTTAACTCAAAAATCCAAATTAGAGTTCTTATGAACTCTTGATGATTTTAAAGAGTAAATAGTGTTTTAATGGTTGAAATGAATCTAATAATGTGTATATATATTGGGAAATGTTTCCCAACCATTTGTATTAAATGAGGATAAAATTTGATGGGTTTAAGCAATAAATCCGTAAAGCAGAAAGTGTAGGTCTGCACTCGACTCGGCGAGTCGCCTGGTCGACTCGCTGAGTCGGCCTTGAATGTTGAAATAAAATTTTCAAAGTATAAATTTCGGATGACTTTGGATCCGATTTTCGAATGAAAGGAACCGAATTTCGGATCCCATCCGAAATTCGGATGAGAGGATTCGAAATCCGAATGGAACTTCGAGTTTCGAACCATCTTTCGGTTCTGTGGAACCCGTATTTCGGGTGGGTCGACTCGGCGAGTCTGACCCAGTTTTGGCCAGAAATTGTAATTTTATTCTATCTTTGGATTTTACGCCATAATATTTTATGACATCATCTAAGAAGACTATTTAGACCAAAATAATGATTGGAGTTTGATACCGTAATTAATTAAATCTTACGACTATTGTAACCGGGTCAATATTAAGAAATTATAGGCTGTAAGACTTATGAAACTATACTGTGAACCAATCTGTAGGGGTTTGACGGATAAAGTTCCTTGTAGACTATTACTCCTATTTATACGATTATAACTCAGTATTGAGGCCGTGAGCATGTTGTTCACCACTGTGAGTTCTAGTGTTAATGTATTTGTATGCCTATCATGCATTGTATGTTATTGCTTTTCATATCATTCTCAACATTCACATGTTTTGCCATCGTATAATTATATATTCTTTTATTGTACTATCACTCGGTTGATAAGTTGTTGATCCTTCATTTGACCTCTCCGTTGAGACGGTAAGCCTGAGTTTTTGGTAACCTAGCGGAATCATAATGATAAGCCTGTGCGTATGGTAACAATTTCTGCCTATAAAACGATAAGCATGTGATCTGTGGTAATCGTAGTGCACCATTGTAAACTGCATATCGATAAGCCTGTGGTATATGGTAATCGAGTTGTAGAACGGTAAGTCTGTGCGTGTGGTAACCGCAATGTGATAACTTATAAGTCATTAGTTGGCTTCCTGAGATTGTTGATTCATTTCTTGGCGTTGCATGACATCATTCATATATTGCATAGTACTTTAATCTATAATTTCACTAAAAAAACTTTGTTGTTTACCCGTTAGTTAATTATTCTTTTTATTGACAAGGGCAAATGCCCGGCTGGCCCGAACTGTTAGATACCGAATAGAGATGGATAGGAGCTCCATATTTTGTTGATGCTTGGGGTGGGAGTAGCAGACTTCCATTTTTAGACTCGAATTAGTTGTTGATTATTAATTCGTGTGTAATTAACTAATATTAACTTTGTAACCCCAATTACATTATTCTGTGATTCCTGACACTCTGGTGTGTTGTATGCAAAGTGTTTGGAATCATGTTGATTGTTACTCAAGTAATTTAAAAGTTTTAAATTTACCCGTATTTCTGCAAGTACTCTGTATGAATTATTGTATAATTGTATTGAAATACTTGTTTAGTTGTATGGGTGTTTCATACCGGCTGTATAAAGGAAAACACGTGTTCTCGGAGGGTTAGTTCCCGGTTGCCGGAAACAACCGTTGTCGGTTGTATTAAGAAGAAGTGACTGATTATATACCAGCTCCTGCAAGCTCTGCATCAGGTCATGTTTAAAGATTCATCTCCAACCAAGAAGGTTTCCAGATTTTTTTCTGGGTTTCAAATTCTTTTTATTCTGGGTTTGAACTTTGAAGATTCATCTCCAACCAAGAACACCGTGATAAACTTCATTTATTTTAGGGAAAATTACCAAGAAAGGTAACATAAATATCAAAAATTGCCAATAAAGGTAATGTAAAATTTTATAGACCAAGAAAGATAACATAAAATTAAAATTTGACAAAAAAGTGTATTGATGACAAATTAAAAATGTAAATTTTTAATTTTATGCTCCCTTTTTTGGTAAGTGAATAATATTTGATTATCTTTCTTGGCCTAAAATTTGAATTTCATGTTCTTTCTCGGCTAAAATAGAATTTTATATTACCTTTCTCGGCAAAAAAAAATTTACAATACCTTTATTGTCAAATTTTGTGTTTTATATTAACTTTCTTGGTAATTTTCCCTTTATTTTATTCAAAGGAAATTAACGAAAATCAATTAAAATGAGATCAATAAAAATTGATTATATATAAATATATAAAAAGGTAATCACTGATAAAATAATATTCATAACATAAACAAAAAAAATTACGAAATAAAAAAAAGGATAAACCATTATAAAATTACGCAAATGGTCCTTGAGATTAAAAAAGACAAAAATACCTGCCTAACGGCCCTATTTGACGGCTAGGACCGTTTGTGTTAAATGTTTGCATTTTTTGGGAAATTTTTATAGAAATAATTGAAAAAATAAAAAAAATATTAAAACTAATTGCTTTTTATTTTTATGTTTAAAAACAATCACGCCGTGGTTGCAAACCACGGCCCAAAGTGTATTTTTATAATTTTTTTTTGTTTTTGAATATATATATATATATATATATATATATATATATATATATATATATATATATATATATATATATATATACGGTTGTGGGAATATATAAAAAATACAGAGTACTGCGAGTACCTGTGAACACACAGGTTTCAGATGTGAGCATGCTTCAAAAAAAATTTATTTTTTTATAGTTATAATATATATATAGTAATAATGGTTCAAATGAGCATCATTAGTTTTGCGGAATTTCCGGAGGTAACTCGATTAAAACAATTTTTTTTTTGAAAATTTTAAGATGCTAGAAAGGTTCAAAAACTTCAAATCAATCATGTTCACATCAATTTTTTCATGTTCACATTACTTTGATTGTGCTAGAAGGTGTGAATATAAGTAATTTTTTAAGCCTTATATTATTTGTATCTAAATGAATATGAAAAAAAATTAAAATTTTTTTTAAGCATGTTCACATATGAAACCCGTGTGTTCTTAGGTACTCGCAGTACTCTGTATTTTTTAGATAATCACACAAACCGTTTTATATATATATATATATATATATATATATATATATATATATATATATATATATATATATATATATATATATATATATATATATATATATATATATATATATATATATAGAGAGAGAGAGAGAGAGAGAGAGAGGGTTCAAGTGAGTACCACCCATTATGCAGCGCACCAGAAGGTACCATCCTTAAAAGTAATTTTTTTTAAAAAAAATTTGATGAACATGTTTTAATTAACATTACACACATCATATGTGAATTTCATGCAAATCCGAATACTCTAAGTGCATGAAAAACACGCATCACATAAATGCGTGTTCACATATATTCCAAATTATATATAAGTGTGTCTTCATATCATTTTTTAGGAGTTAGGAGCTATGAATGTATGTGAAATTTACATATGATCTTCATAATGTTAATTAAAACATGTTTATGAAAAAAAATTTACAAAGTTTTTTTTAATGGTGGTACCTTCTGGAGCAAGTGCACATCCGAAACCCGTATGTTCACAGGTACTCACGGTACTCTGCATTTTTTAGGTATTCACACGAACCATATTCTATATATATATATATATATATATATATATATATATATATATATATATATATATATATATATATATATATATATATATATATATATACATATATATATATATATTCAAAAACAAAAAAAAATATGTATAAAAAACACTTTGAGCCGTGGTTTGCAACCACGGCCTGATTGTTTTTAAATATAAAAATAAAAATCAATTAGTTTTAATATTTTTTTTATCTTTTCAATTATTTCTATAAAAAGTTCATTTTTTGGTACCTGTAGTGTAAAAAAAAAGTTTGAGGCACAAAAACTGTAAATACCCCCAAACCACAGAGACCATTTGTGTAATTACTCTAAATTTTATAACACAGTAAAGACATTATATATATATATATATAGAATTTGGTTCCTGAGCGTACCATCCAAAAACCAGGGTACTGAGCGTACCATTCATCAACCATCGGATTGAAAAAAAAGCGCGAGGGGTAGGATCGACCTTCCAATACAAGAAGATTTCTGCTTCATTAAGGTAATGGTTGTACATTCATGGAATCACCATTCACATGTACGAAAGCACTGGTGGCACGATCGACTTCCGTATATGAAAACACCATTCACATGTACGAAATCCTCTGAAATCTCTCAATTAAATACAACAAGTCGGGAAGGAAGCAATTCTACATTCATGGAGGAATCGATTGATATAGAGGGGCAATCTTTACATGTTGTTGCTGAAAACAAAAACCCTAATAGCGAAGATGAAGGAAAACACAGTAAGTTCAATGTACAGCAATTATCTAATGTAGGATGACCATTCACATTGAATTCCTTGTTTTTTTTGTATGCAATATCGATGAAATACATTTAACATTTGTTGGTATGAAGAAGATGAAGTGTAACGTTGCTGTTCTCGCCGTTCATCAAATGTGAATGGACATTTACCTAATGTGAATGGCCATTCACATTAGAATATTGAGCATTCACATAACGTAATTGACAATTAAAAGGACTAATGTAAGGTGCTGATATTATTTCACTAATGTGAATGATCATTTTCCTAATGTGAATGGCCATTCACATTAGGTAAATGTCCATTCACATTGGTTCATGTTATTACTGCTTGATAGATTTTAGGATTTGAGCGTTACATGAATGACTTGAATGTGTTTGTCCTTAATCTTGTTACTGTTTGTTAGTAGTGAATGGCATTTTTAACGATGAACAGCATACATGTTGTGCTGATATGGTTCAACCAATGTGAATGGTCATTTAACCAATGTGAATGGCCATTCACATTGGCAATTTTACCATTCACATTGGTTGATGTTATTAATGTTTGATAGATTTGAGAATTACAATGGTTACAAGAATGACCATTGTTACTGTTTGTCATTATTCTTGTTGCTGTTTGTTAGTGGTTGACAATGCTAAGATTCAAATGCTGGGCTGAGCTGATATTATTTTACAAATGTGAATGGTAATTCAGCTAATGTGAATGGCCATTCACATTAGTTAATTTCACCATTCACATTGGTTGCTGTTGTTACTGTTACATTGAATTTTAGCATTAGATGAATGACCATTGTTACTGTTTGTCATTATTCTTGTTGCTGTTTGTTAGTGGTTGACAATGCTAAGATTCAAATGCTGGGCTGAGCTGATATTATTTTACAAATGTGAATGGTAATTCAGCTAATGTGAATGGCCATTCACATTAGTTAATTTCACCATTCACATTGGTTGCTGTTGTTACTGTTACATTGAATTTTAGCATTGCATGAATGACCAATATTACTGTTTCATCATTCATTGTTGTTTTCATATAGATGAAGAGGAAGAAGCATTTTTAATTCAAACGACACCAGGGGGGCATATGTATTGGATTCCAGTTTTACCCGAAGACGTCAAGCCACGAGAACAAATGATTTTCAATACTTTGGATGAAGGGATTAATTTTTATAAAACATATGCACGTTTGGCTGGATTTGATACACGTTTATCCACTCTAAAAAGAGGCGTTAAAGGTGAAGAGAGAATGAGGGCAGTAGTATGTAACAAAGAAGGAATATCTGAAAAATCAACCCGTCCTCCTCCGTTTCTTTTGTCGCTCTATGGCAGCACCTCGATCACTCGCTTCTGAGGTTTCAGATTCAGCTAATGTATGATCACCAGCCTCAACAAAATCATCTTTAACAAACTCTGACAACCCAAAATCATCATCTTTCAACAAATCCGAATGACCTGCAATTGATACAATTCAAAATGAATAAAAAATCACAACTAGTGTGAATGATAAATCTAGTAATCAACTAAATGTGTTTTTTACCTTCACATTGATGTGAAGCATCATGACTTGCATCATGACTTGAATGCTCATCTCTCATAGCTCCTGAAAGATATGTAACAAATATCATCTTCTTGTAAAACATGTAAACAATGAAATGTATCATCTAAAAGGTCATAAATCTATAATGTGAATGGTCATTTAACTTATGTGAATGGCCATTCACATTAGTCATTTCACCATTCACATCTAATGTGAATGACCATTCAACTAATGTGAATGCTAATTCATCTAATGTGAATGGCCATTCACATAACTCATTTCTATTAATACTGATGTAAATTTGTTACTAATGTATATATATCATGTGAATGGTCATTTAACTAACTCAACAATCACCATTCACATTAGCAGAATCACCATTCACATGATGCATTTAAGTTCTAGTAAGTTGTGAATGACTACTCAACTAACATAAATGCAATCTCAACTAATGTGAATGGTCATTAACCTAATGTGAATGACCATTCACATAAGTTGAATGACCATTCACATAACTCATTTCATTATAATAATGATGTAAATTTGTTACTAATTATATGTATCATGTGAATGGTCATTTAACTAACACAACAATCACCATTCACATTAGCAGAATCAACATTCACATGATGCATTTAAGTTCTAGTAAGTTATGAATGGCTACTCAATAACATAAATGCGATTTTAACTAATGTGAATGGTCATTAACCTAATGTGAATGGCCATTCACATTAGGTTAATGACCATTCACATAACTCATTTCAATAACATAAAGCTTCAATACGTTAAAATATCTTACCTAAAGAGTGATGAGAGCTCTCAGAGTTATGCGAGCTGTCCTCTTCGTCGCTTAAAGTGATTTGAACAGGCGGTAAGTTAGGTCTGCTCCTTGGTCTTCCCGATAATCTCATTGAACGCCTGATGGGTCTATAATCTGTAACACAAACAAAAAAACAAAGCCAAATAAAAAAAACCCTAAGCCGTAAAACACTAAATGATAAATAAAAACCCTAAACAACACATTGGTTAATTCTTGAATGAAATGAAATCAAAAAACCATACCTTCTTCACCCTTACTAAACTTCTTCTTTGGAGCCATGACAGAGTGTGAAACGAAGAACAATGGTGTTTTTGTATAGAAGTTTTTAGGTTAAACAAAGAGAAATCGCAGAGGAAGGAGAGAAGAAGGAATTCAGTTTCTAAAATGTGAGGGAAACGAACGTGCGACTGATGATCTTCACGTACCGGAGGACACTGCACAAATATATTTTCAATACCAATAATACCCTTACAGTTTAAAAAAAAACGCCCCCACGTCCGTTTTTTTTAGTTTAATTTCAAAAATGCCATTTTCAATCTAAACCCTTGGATCAAATAAATCTATGGTTATAAAAGGGTACCTTCGATACACTGGATTTCTAGAGGGACTCTTTTGAACCTAAATCTATATATATATATATATATATATATATATATATATATATATATATATATATATATATATATATATATATATATATATATATATATATATATATATATATATATATATATATATATATAGGGAGGTTCCATTGAGAACTTTTGTGCATCGAGGCACAAAAGAACCTCCATTGGCCCTTGGATGAAAAGAATATGTGGGTTAGATCAAATGGCAAAATGGTAATTAAATAGAAAGTTTTATGCATCAAGTGCACATAATGAAATTCGCGGAGGGGTAAAACAGGAATTATGCAATCCTTATTTAATTATTACACTTTCAAAATTAACAAAAATAATACAAATTCAAAATACATGCATATCGTTCATCTCTTCATGCATATCGTTCATATCTTCCAAAAATAAATCATGCATATCGTTCATCTTTTCCAAAATCAAAATACATCATAATACAAACATGAATCGTTCATACAAACATAAATCATGCATATCATTCATCTCTTCCAAAATCAAGAGGGGGCTAAGAGAGAGGAGAGAGAGAGATAGAGAGAAAGAGGGAGTGATTTTAGGAAAGAAGTTAATGGTGATTTTCATACCAAATTTAGCTATTAATTATCTTAAAAACATTTAAATTCAAAAATAATTTCCATACATTTAATATCACCTTAATGCCCTTTGTGCACCCTTGGTAGATAGTTCGATGCACAAAAGTTCTCAATGGTGCCTCGATGCACAAAAGTTCTCAATCGAACCCCAATCTATATATATATATACACACACACACATTACCATATCTTCTAGGCCAATGGACTTTTTTTTGTTTTTTCTTATTTTTTTTTAATTTCAATTTTTCATAACATACCCTCATCTTAGCGTTATTTTTTATTTAGCCCTTTTATTTTAAAAAATTTTTGTTTACTCTTATTTTAACATTTGTTATTACAATATTTTATTACACACTTAATATTACGATTTTAATTATACTTATGTTTGTAATATATATTACCATATCGGCTACGCCAATGGCGTTTTTTATAATTTCACTTTTTCATAACACACCATTATCTTAGCGTTATCTTTTATTTAACCCTTTTATTTTAATAAATTTTGTTTACTCCTATTTTAACATTTATTATTACAATACTTTATTACACACTTAATATTATGATTTTAATTATACGTATGTTTGTAGTTATGTTTAATTGTATGAAAAAAAAAAACTTTATTATTCAAATGGATGGAGTAAACCGATGACACTTTTTCTATTTTTATTTTAAATTTAATTTTTTCATAACACATCATTATCTTAGCGTTATCTTTTATTTAGCCCCTTTAATTTATTCCTATTTTAACATTTATTATTACAATATTTTATTACACACTTAAAATTATGATTTTAATTATATTTCTTTTTGGAGTTATGTTTAATTGTATGAAAAATACTTTATTATTCAAATGCATGGAGCAAGCCAATGACATTTTTTCGTTCTTTTTTTTATTTTAAATTTAATTCTTTCATAACACGACATTATCTTAGCATTATCTTTTATTTAGCCCTTTTATTTTAATAAGATTTTGTTTAGTCCTATTTTAACATTTATTATCACAACATTTTCTTACACACCTAAATTATGATTTTAATTATACTTATGTTTGGAGTTGTATTTTGAAACTATTATGTTATGCTTAATTGTATGAAAAAGACTTTATAATTCAAATGCACGATATAAAATTTAATGAAATTGCTTTATAATTAAAATGTTACTATTTAATGTTTAGATTTTTTTTATCAAATATGATAATGTATAACATTGAACACTACTATTATATTGTTGACCAACCCTAATCAATGTATTAGAGATATTATCGTTTATAAATTTATTTGATTTGATCGTAAAACCATCAAATTAAAATTGACGATTAGATCTAATCAATGTCAAAATTTCAAATTATGAGTATGAATATTTAATTAATTAAACTGGTTCCGATCCAATTTAATAAGACATTGTATGTAATTTTAACATTGCAATATCTAGAAATCAATGATAATAAACAACTAACAGTATCATTTGTCTTGCTTCTTCAATCTATATCAGCTTTCCAATTTCACTCTTCGATCGTGATTCAGTTGTGTTTTGTTATTTGAATTGCTTGAAAAATATTTTTGTTCATTTGTTTTTATATTTATTTTTGTAACTAATTATTTTTGACCCCGTAGCAACGCACGGGTGTTAATAACTCGTTAGTATATTGATGTGTGTGCTTTATTTAGATAAAGGGAAAGACTAGGCCATTATTAAGTAAGTTTATCCATAGGTTTTACCAATCAAATATTCAAATCAATGTTATGTCACTTCATATTAATAAAATATGCAAGAATACTATGGCATGCACGTAACTTACTACATGAAATACATTTAATTTGATGCACAAATAATCAATTATTTTACACATAGATACTATATTTTTTTTCTTGGAGACAAATCAATACTTCAGCATAAAAAACCCATAAATAAAAGGATTCCAAACGAAAACTATAAAACTCAGTCGTTTGGTTTACAGTTTTTTTCCATAGAATTTGCATTCTGTCAAAAAATTTGTATTATACAGCATTTTTCATTTCTCAGGTTTTTGTAAATAAATTTGAATTATATTTTAAGGAAGCTTTGTTAATTGAAGAATGCAAAGTAACTGAGATTTCAAATCCTAGGTGAGGCTGAGTTTTTAAATGACAAAGATGGAAGGGATTTAAGAATCCTAACAGTTTAAATGCTTATTAAAATCTGCAAACCAAACACAGGATTTTAAATGCAAATCCCAGTGAATTCCAGAAAATCTACGAACCAAATGCCCCCTAAGTTAGGGCTGCAAACGAGTCGAGTCAAACTCAAGCTCGACTCGATTCGTTTTGGTTAGGCTCGAGCTCGGCTTAAAAAGCTCGAATTTCTTTAAATAATCTTTGTGTTCGTTTTTTGGTATATAGCTCGACCTTGAACTCCATAAAATCTCGCCTCGATACTTGAAAAGCTTGGATTGCTTAATAAAAGCTCGACTCGAAAGGCTCGAAAAGCTCGATAATAACTTGAACCGAGTCATTTAAAGCTCAAGCTCGGCTCGTTAGTTTCTTCGCACTCGAGTTTTGGGCTCGGGCTCAAGATCGAACTCGATAAAAGCTCGGCTCGTTCAAGCCAAGCTCGAGCTCGAGCTGCTCGATAAAATCTCGACTCGTTTGCAACCCTATCCTAAGTGTCATAAAAAAATATAAGGATTTCGAACCAACTATTCCAAACAAGCTCTAATGTTGCTACTTCTATTTTCAGAGGATAAAAATTACAAATTTTGAATTGACAAAAACAAGACGGTTTCAATGTTTCATCATAGATATATTTTAGTTGAATGAAAATGGTTAATCAATATTTTATCAACATATTTTGTAACAATATTAATGGGTAAATAAATAAATATAAAAGTCAAATAGAAGACTTTACAACTTTTAATTTTTTTTTTTGAACAGCAAGAAAGATAACGGATCAGGAGCTTCGGCATTGCCATCACCCCCAAACCCGAAATCTAAATGTATAATAAAAACTAGCAAGATGCTAGCAACCAATTACAAAGAGAAGAAAAACATTACAATAAAGAAAGGGGATAAGTGCACCATAAAGACCACGACAAAAACTTATAATTTGCCCTAAACTTTAACCAAGAAAATAAATTTGCTAGAAATTCATCAATGATAGACGACGTCGACTGCCTCACACCATTAAATATCAAATCGTTTCTAGCCTTTCATATTGAACCAAGTGATTCCTCCGATTGCTGCTTCAAAAACAAAAATGCTATGTTTAATAAAAGAAAAATTAACAATTGGTCTTACCATTTCCAGTTAAACACATCCACAAGTTGTTGCCCAATGAGATGTTAGTGTGTGTTTTCCTTTTCGTTAATTAAGTGGCCCAAAGTTGCCACATGTAACATCACAAGTTTGGCCAAGTTATATAAAGCTTAGGGTTGTCTGATTTACGTTTGAAAAAATAATATAACTTTTAGAGATTAATAAGCAAATAATAGTTGTAACAAAAAATATTGTTGGAAATAGTGTTTGCTTTAGTTTTTTGTTATTTGCTATTACGATGATCAAATAATCAGTTTTTCACATGTTTGGATTTGCGTTTTAACTTGTAAATGACCAAATAATCACTTATAAGCAAATATGCTATACTTTTAACTTATTTTATTCTATCTGATATGTGTATGCATACAACACACGTATAAGTTGAGAAATCATGAATTGAAATACCAAATCAGGGGGCGGATCTACTTTAATATTATGGGTGTCACTCGACACCGATAAATTTTCAAAATACTGATTAACGTATGTATCAAAATTCGAGTGACAACTAAGAATTTTTTTGAGTGACACCTACAAAAAATATATATAAGTATTATACACATACATAGTTTACATTTGTTGTTTTTATTACCTAAATTTAATGAAATATTACTGAGTTTTAATCATAAAATTTTTATAAGAAAAAATATTCTCAATAGAATTTTCAAAGAAGAAGAAAGTAGAAACAAATAATCAGCCCAAAACATTAAAAAAAGGCCCAAAATCTTGTTATTTATTAATTTTGTGTTGACAACCGTTTCGTGACCCGATTCGTTAAAAAAAATTAAATTTTTAATTTACTCAAAAAAACTGACACCGACGATAAAAATTTCTGAATCTGTCCATGTACCAAATACCTCTATATACTTAAATAAATATACATACATATTGTGTCTAATACAAATTAAATATATCCAATCCAATCGGTTTTTATTTGCCTTTAATGGTTTATACATAAACAGTTAGTGGTTTATGGCTAATGGCACTGTAGACTTCCATTTTCAACAAGAAAAGGAATTATATAAATATAATTTATTTTTATGTGGTAAAGTGGTTGGAAAAGTTAGCTTTGTATATGTAGTCTAACCAGTGTTACAGTTATAAAAGTATTAAAGTAGATTAACACAAAAACTATGATTAAATGAATAATTAAAAAAGAGTTTATTATAAGAAAAAACCAACATGTTTTCATGTTTTTTATGTTTTCGTTCATTTTTGTTATTTCTTCATTAAAAATCCACAAGTAAAATTTTTCTTTTTGGTTTAGTGAATTTTGAACATTGAAACCCGGTTATAATTAATAAAACGAGTTTTTAAAAACTGAAAAACCAGGTTCTAATGTCCAAATTTCACTTGACCAAAAAGAAAAAATTAACTTGGGGACTATTATGGAAAGAAAATAAAATGAAGGGACGAAACCGCAAAAAACGTGAAAACATGTTAGTTTTTTTCATAATAAATTTATATGAAAATACATAACATAAATCAAAAACGCTAGTGAATTTACATAAATGATTATAAACGTTAGTTTTTATAGTTTTTTTATTTAGGAATAAACAATATATAAATTAAAGTTTATACAGAATAAAAGGCACTATTGATATGTAAGAAGAAGTGGGTGCTCCAAAGACAACCATTTTAGGTTTTTAATTAGTGGTTTAAATATAAACAGTTAGTGGTTTATGGCATTTTGTAGTGTGGACTTTCCATTTTCAACATAAATTCATAAACTATGTTCCCAAAAATTGCATTTAAGCCTTCAAATTTTTAATAAGAACCTACATTTATTTGGATATAAAGCAACTTTTGGTTCTATGACTGAAATATATTGATTATAAAGTTATAAGGTTTATTTTTATTACTTTTTAGTTCTATGACTTCAAAAACATTCAGACTATGTTTAACATAGAGCTTTTTGGAGTTTTTATTTTTAAAAAGCTTTACTAAAAAATAAAAGTCACGTTTGAAAGAAAAACTAGAGCTTTCATTTTCTTAAAAGAAGCTCTTACATAAAATGTTAGTAGAGGTAACATTTGAAAAACTATAGAGATTTTGGTCAAACATAATTATTTTTTACACTCCTATTAATCATAAACTACTACCGATAATTAATATTAATATCGTTTTACGTAATTTAATACTCAAAGCTAAAGCTACTTTTACCAAACACATTTGTAAAACGAAAAGTTTCAGCTTTTTTAAGAAGTTTCACTGTTTCAGATTTCTAAAGCTTTAGCTACTAAAAGCTCTAAATATTCCAAAAACTCAAAACTACAGTTAGGTTTGTCAAACATGCCCTCAATCTGGCGGTATAATTGTATATTCAAGTCTCTTTTAAAACATAGGCAGTAGTATATATAGTTTTTCAATAAAAATAATATTTTTTGATTTTTTTTATATGAGTAATTATTATTTATGTGAAGTTAACATAGCCTGTAAAAGTAGTCCCAACACAAAGTATTTCTATCATCACACGTAATTTTTTTTCACGGCAGATAACACAAATCCATCTAACACTACTCCTAATTTACACATTTGTTCACAATAAGACTCGAACATTCAAGCTTAAGGTCTTCCTTAACACTTGGTACTGATAGGCTACAAGTTAATCATCCTACCTATTTAAATCATATCTATTATTTTTATGAAAAAAAAATGTCATCAACTTCTTTTTGGTAAAAGATCGATAGAGTGTCACTAATAATCATGAATGACTACAATGAGATAACTGTTTGTATGGGCTGATTATAGTCTGGGCCAAACTTAATAAATATGTAGTTTTGGGCCCTATTGACTAGAAAACCCTAAAAGCCCAACCCATGTTCTATAAATAAGGGTAAAGTAAATAGGGTTAAGGGAATTCTGGGCTGGGAACCAACGATTGAGAGAGAACACAGGAGAGAGAAAGTGTTCTCTACTCCATCATTTACCATCTTCTTCCCCTATTAACATTTTACCCTCTAGATGAAACTGCAGGGGGAACTCTGCATGCCACTGCAGCTTACCTTCCCTATGACACTGCAGTTGGAGTTCTACATGTCACTGCAGTTTGCCTTCCACATGATAGAGCAGTTCACCTCCGTCTGCCGCTGCCTTCCCGGCAGCGACCTTCCACATGCGAAACTTACCTTCCACATGTTGTTCTCGTCCTCATTTCTCTTTATTATACTTATATTTGGATTTGTTATTGTATAAATACTGACTTGAGCGTCGGAGGTGGATTCCGGGGCGCAAGCCCTAGGTCCACTTCTAACGTTTATTTGTTGTTTGTAGTAATATTTCTTGGCTTGGGATCACAAGGAACGGCCTACCTCCTACAGCAAGATGCTCCCGATGGAAATATGCTCAAACAAATGGCGCCATCCGTGGGACCGACGCAATAAGCTATCGTGTTCCATTACCTTCTTCATCTTAATTCGATTCCAGGTTTTAAGTCTCGATCCCCATACCGTTATGTATTTATGAAATACCCCTCTTGAATGGGTTCTTATCTTCATGGGATTACTTTTCAAATGGAACGAGACATAAAAGAATCACATTTTCTTTCATTATTTGTGCTAGAAAATTAATGTGAACCGAGTTATAATGCCCCCATTAAGTTAACTCAGTTAATTTGTTCTTGAGTTCTTAACTTCATTGTGTTGTTAAACCATTTTTCATTTTATAAATATTAAACATTACTTTATGGTTACATCAAACCAGTTGATATTGACTCTATAATAGATTTTTCTTTTATCTACAAAAAAAAAAAGAAGAAAGAAAAAAGATCCCTAACCATTTTTTTTAACTATCTTGTATTGTTTCAATAGAAAAAAGACAATATGTCTTTCACTGAAAAAAGAAAAAGTTGATTTGTCTTTATCCTCCTTTTTTGACAATCTTGTCTTGTTTCAATAGAAAAAAGACAATATATCTTTTACTGAAAAAAGAAAAAGTTGATTTGTCTTTATACCCCTTTTTTTTACTATCTTGTCTTGTTTCAATAGAAAAAAGACAATATGTCTTTTACTGGAAAAAAAAAATTGATTTGCTTTTATACCCCTTTTTGGCTATCTTGTCTTGTTTCATTAAAGACAAAAGAAAAAGTTGTGTAGGTGGACTTTGATTGGACAATATAAAAAGACAAAACTACTTCTTCACAACTTTTGGCACAAAACGGTACAAGTGACAGGTTCCTTCTGGCTTTTACCACATTTTTAAATAAAGCCAAAATTAGGGTACATACCCCATATTTTTTACTAGAGGAAACGTATTGAGTCTTTCTGGCAGGGAGACTTTCTAACCTCCAATAGGCATGTTCTGCCTTTCGCTAGAGATATTTGGACCTATGAAAGACCATTTTACTCTCCAGCAAAGCCTCGGGGAATTCCCGCTGACTTTTTGCCTCGTGGCAGGTTCCTTCTGGCTTCTGATATAAGTTTTTCTACCATCTGTAAGATGTTTCCAGACTTCCCTTAAGCCATTTCACCTTCTGAAAAAGCCGCGGGGAATTCCCGCTGACTTTTTGCCTCGTGGCAGGTTCCTTCTGGCTTTTGATATAAGTTTTTCTACCATCTGTTAGATGTTTCCAGACTTTCCTTAAGCCATTTCACCTTCTGAAAAAGCCGCGGGGAATTCCCGTTGACTTTTTGCCTCGTGGCAGGTTCCTTCTGGGCTTTGATATAAGTTTTTCTACCATCTGTTAGATGTTTCCAGACTTCCCTTAAGCCATTTCACCTTCTGAAAAAGCCGCGGGGAATTCCCGTTGACTTTTTGCCTTGTGGCAGGTTCCTTCTGGCTTTTGATATAAGTTTTTCTACCATCTGTTAGATATTTCCAGACTTCCCTTAAGCCATTTCACCTTCTGAAAAAGCCGCGGGGAATTCCCGTTGACTTTTTGCCTCGTGGCAGGTTCCTTCTGGGCTTTGATATAAGTTTTTCTACCATCTGTTAGATGTTTCCAGACTTCCCTTAAGCCATTTCACCTTCTGAAAAAGCCGCGGGGAATTCTCGTTGACTTTTTGCCTCGTGGCAGGTTCCTTCTGGCCTTTGATATAAGTTTTTCTACCATCTGTTAGATGTTTCCAGACTTCCCTTAAGCCATTTCATCTTCTGAAAAAGCCGCGGGGAATTCCTGTTGACTTTTTGCCTCGTGGCAAGTTCCTTCTGGCCTTTGATATAAGTTTTTCTACCATCTGTTAGATGTTTCCAGACTTCCCTTAAGCCATTTCACCTTCTGAAAAAGCCGCGGGGAATTCCCGTTGACTTTTTGCCTCGTGGCAGGTTACTTCTGGCTTTTGATATAAGTTTTTCTACCATCTGTTAGATGTTTCCAGACTTCGCTTAAGCCATTTCACCTTCTGAAAAAGCCGCGGGGAATTCCCGTTGACTTTTTGTCTCGTGACAGGTTCCTTCTGGCTTTTGATATAAGTTTTTCTACCCTCCGTTAGATTTTTCCAGACTTCCGTTAAGCCATTTTACCTTCTGGCAAGCCTTCCGATAGACTTTTTGCCTCATGGCAGAAGCTTTCTGACTTTAAATATAAGTTTTTCCGTCCTATGTTTTCGAACCTCCGATAGCTCCTTTTGCCTTCTGAAAAAACGTTTCGAACCTCCAACAGTCTATTTTTTACTTTCCGTAAAAATCTTTATAACTTCCAATACTCCTTTTAGAGAAGTTTTCTGACTTTCAATAAAAGTCTTTTCGTCTCATGAAAGAAATACTTCTGGCTTTCATTAGTCGAAACCTCCGAACCACTATACCTCCCGACCCCCAGTCGGAATCCCCATACCTTTCGGCCCCCGGTTAGAACTCTTTTGGAATTTCTGAAGCATTATGCCTCTAAATCGATCTGTCTTATAGTTGGAGTTTTATAGCTTCTAACAGAAGTATTTTACTTTTTAACAAAAATATCTCATCTTTAGATAAAAGTATCACAACTTTCGAACTTCTTAAGTCTAAGAGAATTCTTCACGCTTCCATTAGATGTCTTTTTGACTTCTATACCCACTAGTTGAACTTTTCAACCTCTATACTATTTATGAACCTCTGAATTCTTGTGTTTTTCAAACATTCATTCTGAACAAACATATGAGTCTATGCACTTCATTAGTAATCTAGCTCTAGAAACATTCCATAGAAGTCTTCTGACTGTAATATCCTTCTGATACGAACCTTTCAACCCTTCTCACGGGTCGTATAAATTATCTTCATCTATTTTTAATGGCTCTCCTCTATAGTTGTTATTCTTCCATGTTACTTTATCAAACCAATCGTTTTACCTAATTTTTCATATCAAAATTATGTTTTAACAAATTAGAACCATTGGTTCTTCACACTTCATTAATCGTCTTCAATTTCAGAGGTATCTCTTCCGATCGGGTGATTCGTTTCATTTATTGAAATAATATTTAATTTTCCAAAAAAAAAGTGGGGAGAAGGAGTATAGTAACTATTACAAATAAAATGATGTAATAAACTTACACATATGATGTAGTCTCCTCTTTGACTTATATTATCTACCCACCTTCTGATCAGTTCCTTTTGTCTTACGACTTTCCAACCGGTATTTAGCTTTCTTTTCGGTTTACTACTTTATCATAAATAATTAATTTCCTTCCATGTCATTCATCACATTCGAATGTACTCCTAATTATACATCTGACCGCATTCTATCATACCTTTGATTGCCTACTGATCATACCATATATGACATTTGCAACCTATACATTTCACCAACCATAGCGATAATCTTTTAAATACCTCTGATTACATGTTAATAATATCATACGATATGATTGTACCTTTAATTATCCTTACTTAAAGTTATGGACCATTCCTTTGGTCCAAGCCTGCTATAAACTAATTATACTTCCAATATGTAAATTCTATGCTATTTTCCAATCTGAAATTACAACTGGTGATTCGCTCCTATGTGATGTATCATCATATTTAAAATTGGTATATTTAGCATGTCTGCTACTATAATGTCTTAGGCATTAGCCAGCATGGCTATGATTGCCCTTAAAATGCTTAAATTATTGTTAACCTTCTTGATGCATTCAATTTGATACATGAAAATTGTATTTGTGAATACCTATTTCATCGTATTACGTACTTGGAATGAGTTAGTTGTGTAACACATTCAATCATCCATGTGTCATGAAAGAAGTATTAGGGGCAAAATGTCACACCTGACGCCTAGTATGCAGATGTTACTTAGTGACTTCTTTTGATATGGCATGTCACATATCGTTAGGCTTAACGAATGTTCTTTATTGACTACCTTTGATGCAAACCCCGTATTTCTATTTACCTATTCGGTCAGGAAATCTCAGTATTGAAGTAACAAGTTAATTAAATTTATTGTTTTAGATATTTTGTCCACTTGACATGGGAAATACAAAACAAACCTTGTTCGAACGTACCCTTCCGAAGTAACTCTATTATTTTCTGAAGATAGAATGAACAATAGTTCATTATTTATGTTCCTATATAGAGATGATACACAGTACGAATGACAGAAAAATGCTTGCCAAGAGCTTGGCATGTTACTAACTTTAGAAATTTGTACATGTAAAAGAATATATAAATATGTAACAAGCAATTATGAAAAAGAAGAGATTCCCTTTTCTTTCTTGTAAAACTGTATTTAACTTCTGCTTGCTTTAATGCTTGTAAATCCAATTTTTGTACCACCAACATCGCCCGGATTAGTTAATCCCCCCAAAGCGATGGGTACAATAAACGGCATCTGATCCATCAGGATCACTTGCTCGAAAACGAAAGGGGGTCGAACCCATAAATCCCCCCACAACGTGTCGACACTAACCTTAGATGATCCATCAGGATGTCGTCCTCCTACCTATCTCAGGCATAACCCGCATGGGCCAGCCCTTGTCTAATCAAAATCATGACAATCATATATTAAACAAGGAAATACATGCATTGTTTTCAAAAGATTAAACCATCTACAATTGCATGACCCATAACCATTAGGAAGTCTGCTCCCTTTTAATTAAGCAACCTTCCATCAGGAAGTCCACTCCCTTTTTGTTAAGCAACTTCCATCAGGAGTTCGCTCTCCTCACTTATGGAGCATCCTCCATCAAAAGTTTGTCTCATATACTCATTTGAGCACTTCCCAAAGTACTCCCTATTAGGAGATTGTCCCATTTATCTATTCGAGCATTCCTTATAAGAAGTTTGCCCCATATTCATTGAGCACTCTCATAAGGAGTCATCGCCTTCCCGAACAGAGGTGGATACACACATACCAAATTGATTACCACCATCCATTATTAATATTCCTAGCATCCCTCTAATGATACACTGGTGAAGTTTCAAACAGTGACAAGCATTATTTCAACATCAACAAAGTTATCAGGTAAGAACTAACTTGGATCAGTCCGAATAATTGATAAAATGTCAATCACTTCGGACTGTGGGGACTTGTTTGTATGGGCTGATTATAGTCTGGGCCAAACTTAATAAATATGTAGTTTTGGGCCCTATTGACTAGAAAACCCTAAAAGCCCAACCCATGTTCTATAAATAAGGGTAAAGTAAATAGGGTTAAGGGAATTCTGGGCTGGGAACCAACGATTGAGAGAGAACACAGGAGAGAGAAAGTGTTCTCTACTCCATCATTTACCATCTTCTTCCCCTATTAACATTTTACCCTCTAGATGTCACTGCAGGGGGAACTCTGCATGCCACTGCAGCTTACCTTCCCTATGACACTGCAGTTGGAGTTCTACATGTCACTGCAGTTTGCCTTCCACATGATAGAGCAGTTCACCTCCGTCTGCCGCTGCCTTCCCGGCAGCGACCTTCCACATGCGAAACTTACCTTCCACATGTTGTTCTCGTCCTCATTTCTCTTTATTATACTTATATTTGGATTTGTTATTGTATAAATACTGACTTGAGCGTCGGAGGTGGATTCCGGGGCGCAAGCCCTAGGTCCACTTCTAACGTTTATTTGTTGTTTGTAGTAATATTTCTTGGCTTGGGATCACAAGGAACGGCCTACCTCCTACAGCAAGATGCTCCCGATGGAAATATGCTCAAACAATAACATATATGGAAAAAAAGATATAAACACTACCTGTCATCATAATATGTGGGTCAATAAACTACTAGTAGCAATAATAATGATAATAATAATATTAATAATAATAATAACTTCTCATTTAGTTCACCAAAAAAGATAGACTATTAGAAATCCAAATAAATTATTTATTTATTTGTGGTAATAAAGATTTTTTATTTTATTGTTGTCATTTATGATAATAATTTCA